>CAHIKZ030001908.1:332500-340000 GCA_903632075.3 Acanthosepion pharaonis
ACCATATTCCCTGAATTTCAACCATTGTGTCTTTTCCCTCTTCAAAAATCAGATCCAATTTGAAAGGCACAAGATTTCAAGACATCAAGGAAATCCAAGAGAACGCAGTGAGGTAGCTGTGCATTATCCAAAAAAAGGAGTTCCAGGAATGCTTCCATGAATGGAAATGATACTGGATAAAGTGTGTGGATTCAGGAGGAGACTACTTAAAAAGAGATTAAATGCTGAACTGATATGTGTTGTAGTTTCCTTTTTATAGCATCAGTCCCAATACATTTTGAACAGATCTGAAATATCTACCAATCATCTGGTTTGTTCCGTGTGTGCTCATTCCAACAACAGCTGGGTTAACCACTTCCTTACCTGCTGGGAGCAACCACTGACATTTCTTGAGGTGTGAATATGCACCTGGTGCCTAGGAGGTTATCTTACAAGACAGCCCACTGATGCACCAGGTTTCTCTGAAGCACCAGCATAACACTGAGTGCAAAGTCCATTTTGGTACCACATGGGGTAAATCACATGCTCTAGATTATTCTTCAAAAAAAAAAAAAATTATGAAATAAAATACTGAATGCTTTTTTTGTAATTTTATTACTTAAATTTTTTTCTTTTTTATTAAAAATCTACTTAACTGCTCAAATTTGTCCATGTTTAGAATATTGCTACCATAAATAGTCCAGTGCTCCTGCTATTTACCTTGAGCTTCTTGATAAGAACAAAGAAGAATCAGCCATATTATTGGTCTTGATCTGGCAGCTCATCTTCAGTCACTTTCTCACTGCCATAAAGTTGCCTCTCCATGCCTTATTTATAAATATTTTCATGGCATCTGTTTGGATGAACTCTTCACTATGGTACCAAGAGTTTTTGAATTTAAACACAGTACAAGACAGGTGTCAAGAGCACATCAATTTACAGTTGAACTGATTAGATGTATGTCTATATTTCTGAGATGAGGTATTCTGTACAGTATTTACATTAGTCGGACTATTGTCCTCATCTTTGTCGCCATATTTGTCACAACGTTTGCCAACCATGCGATACGCTCCGGCCTTCTTCAGGTGGTTGGAATTTCCTCAAGGACACATGGCACAGTGGATAAAGGCGTTGGTTAGATCCAGTGACAGACCCAAAGAAGGTGAGTTCAATACCTGGTTAAGGCTGTGGAGAACTTTCAGAGGGAAAATTAGCAGGAGATAACTGATAACTGACATCCATCAAACATGGCACGTGGAATTAGAAACAGTCTACCCCAGTGATCGAAATAAAGGGTTCAGTTTGAAATTCCAACCACCTGAAGAAGGCCGGAGCGTACAACGGCCAAAACGTTGTGACAAATATGGCGACAAAGATGAGGACAATAGTCCGACTAATGTAAATACTGATTAGATGTAGCTGTTAATTCTATGCTAAGAGTTTCTTTTCTTGCACTTCTCACTTGTGGAATTCCCTTCTGGCGCCATGTTTTCTAGCCAATTTTAATTTGCATTAATGTCAGTCGCTGTCTACTGTCCACCTGATTACTCTTCTCTTCCTGCTCATCATTAATGTTTCTGTTCCTAATTCTTCCACCCCCTGTAAACCCTTGTTTCTTAGTGGCTTTATTGCCTTGCATGGGGCAATACAGATTGGAGGAGGAAGTGGCAAAAACTTTTAGGTCTTCTCATAAAAAAATCAAGTGCTGTTTAAATTGGTGGTTAGTTTTGCGTTCAAAGACAGCCTCTTTATTCACACCATTTATTTGGTAATGGTTCATTAACACTAAACATCACAATGAAAATGGAAAGATGCTCCGCCTTGTTGAAATGAAAAAAAAAAGAAAAAACAAAAAAGAAAACAAAACAAGCACTCTTCAAAATAGCCATAAAAAAATTCCCCGACACAATTGATCTTTGAAACATGAAGGTTATGTCTATACATTTTTGGTGACAGCTAATATATAAATACATCAAATTGTGTACATTCGTTTACCAGCCAACATTCTAAACTTGTCAGAATAAAGAAAAGACCAATTATTCGTAGTGGGATGAGGATTGGTTTGGTTTGGTTTGTTTTACAGCATATCAATCTCAATGGGTTATTTAATGCCGACAACTTTTTTTTTTATCCTGGTAATATTCTATTTTGTCAAAAATCTATTTCTGGTAATAATTTTTTACAAAGTATTTCTGGTATTAAAACCTATTTTTACACTTTTATAATGCTTTTTACCTCAGTTTCGGGGTCAACTATTTGCCCATAGCTGGGACCCTAACAAGTGATACCGCCCCGGGACAGGTTGGACCTGGGAACACCAGCAATTAAAAGGTGGTTCCACGCTCTTCAAAACCTCCTGATCAGAGGCCTTGCTGTTGGACGTAGTTTATCGTCTTACCTAGGATGCGGATGCAGGTTGTTATCGTCATATCCAGGACAGTAGTGGGATGAAGAGCCTGATCAGTCATGGGGAGAAAATTCAAGCTAAAACTTGCTATTCAGGGTATTTTAATCGATAGAGATGTGCAGGTAGCATAATGGTTAGCTGTACAGAAAGTGGGACTGGTGAACATGGTTCAAATTCAGGCTGAGTTTTCTTTGCTCATATTTGCATAAATGCCCTTAGGGAAAAGTATGGGATGAAGATATTTGTTTAAATCTATATTAAAATCATCCAGTTATCATCTGTCTATGTATCTGTAAGTATACCACAGCAAGAATGGCACAACGTAAAGAAACATTTTGTAAGTGTAAAATTAGTAAATATACTCTAAGAACAGAAAAGTGTTCAGTTCTGTTTCCAGGTTTGTATACAAAAATATGACAATGAATGCTAGACAATCTCCTCACAGATTAAGAAGAGACTTGAAGCAACTGAAATGTGGTTCTACAGAATTATGCTGAGAATATCATGGATCAAAAATCTAAGCAACAATGAAGTTCTAGAGACAATAGCAACAAAAACGATACTTAGACTTAACATCTGGAAAAGAGAGAGGAAACTTCTGGGGCACATAATGAGGAAGGAAGGCTTAGAAAATTTGATACTCACAGGACAAACTGAAGGTAAGAGAGACAGTGGAAGGTAGCACTCAACCTACCTGGTGAACTTGAGTGAATGGATGGTGAAGCAGGGTATGGGAGAGAGGGCAAAAGTTAAGAAATGCTAAAAAAGGACAGGAAATTGTGGAGAGCTATGATTGCCAATGTCCCGAAGGAACATGGTACATAAAAGAAGATACACACTTATCTCAATAATTTATAGTCTAGTTAGTTTTTCCTTCCGCTTGTCCTGCTAGGTATCGTGGAGAGGCACAACACCTAACCAATAATCTATATTTCTGTATATTTGTTACTGTAACAGCAAAAGCAGCACATTGTAGCAATATTTTGTTAGGGCATGTTTAGGTCATTTCACTGATTTGGAGAATAAATAAATTTCCAGCCCAGCAATAATAATGGATAATCTAATACAGAGAGCCCCCACCTATTCATGTTTCAGCATTCATGGCTTCACACATTGAGATTTTTCTTTAGAACATATGTACTTGTTATTCATGGAAACTCCGAATATTCACGTGTTTTTTTGAAGAACATATGTACAAATTATTCACTGAGAACTCCCTTGATTCAAGTATTTTTTGATAGAATATATTTAAAATATTCTTGTTTTATTTTCCTGTTATTTAAGTGACATAAACATATGAGAGTCCATTTTTATGGTAAAAATTGGCAGAATTGTACATCTTCATTGTAAAAAAAACAAAAAACAAAAAAAAACATGCTTAGTGCTTGGGCTTTGTTCTTTGTTAGGGGCTGCAGCTGGGGTCTTAAAAGTGGCTTATGCTAAGTCTGGGGGTATCATCATAGTTCTGTTTTTAGAAAATGTTTTAAACTTTATATTTTATGTCTTGTTACACACATTTTATACAATGTTTACAATGGTTGTGTCGATCTATGTGTAATTAAAAACGGTTATTGCATGTATGAAAGAAAATTTACGCTAAGTGTATGGTCACCAATACTATTTTTCAAAAATGTTTTAAAAAGGGCCTGAAATGTTTCTAAAGTGTTTAGGATGAAAGTTTAAGGCATATGGGGTTTTAACAATGGAAATATGTACTTATAAGCAATTTTAGGTGGGTACAAGTATTCATGGATTCTATTGGTTTGGTGCATAATTATCAGGCGTCTTTAAACAATATTTATTATGAAAAAAGAAACACGACAGTTAAACAATAACATTTTTAAATGAGTATGATTGTTGACACACATTTTTATAACCTGAAAATAAAATAATATTTTCATTAAAACAATGGAAACAAAACAGCAATTTTTATTAACAAATAACTTACCAACAAAAACGCCTGATAATTATGCACCAATCCAATAAATATTCGTGGCCAGTTCTGGCCCCCTAACTTCTATGAATATGGGAGACTCACTGTATTTCTAATTCTGATCAAGGTATAAATCTATTTCTCTACCCATCGGCTATTATATTACCAAAAAATAATAATTAAGAAAATATAACAAAAGAAAACAATAACAAATTTCCCTGTCCTAAGGCAACAAACACTGAAGAAAAAATAATACACAATAATAATAATAATAATAAACAATACACAGTATTTGCTTATTTCTAAATGTTTAACACTAGTTATTTTTTTAGGTGGTGGCGGGAGGCATTGAATGGAGAAAAAATAGCAACTACACTATGAGGCAAGAGAAATAAAGTTCCAGACAAAAAAAAACAATGGCAAAGGTTGTTTCTCCTTTGGTGGGAAATAGACTGAACCCGAAGAGAACGGAACTGCCGAAAGGTATAACAGGCGGAGGTGAAAAAGAGTGGAGGGCAGAAAGTAAACTATAAATAGACAAATTATTCCCCCAACACACACACACTTTCACTTCAAATACTCCAACATGGATTGAACTCATAATCCAGCAACTTATTCACCTTAATTATTATCAGAACCATAGATTGAAAGAGAAAAAGGTGAATGCCAATGAATAGATTGTGAAATGTTACAGAAGAAAGGTAAGACTTCCTTCATTTTATCCCAAAAGATTGCAATCCATTCTGACAATCTTATTTTTTGGCACAGAACCAAATAACAAAAATCAATTTGAAGGTTTATGCATTCTAAATAGCATTATTAAGTATGCAATGTTACTAAGGTAAAAATGCACCTGGCAGTTGCAAAATGCAAAAAGTGCAACTCTTTAATATATTCAATTTGTGCTATCTGAAAGGATGTGCAGATAGTGTCATAGTTACTGACTCAGAATGAGATATCAGGAAACAATGTTCAAATTCTTGATGGGATTAATAAATTCACTTTTATGGCATAAATCTACCTCTTCTCCCCACTATGGTTCAAATAGTAAAGCAGACTGGGTTCTGTAGCTTTGGTTGGCAACCAGTCTAATATGAGGACAATTCTGAATTCAAAATGGTATATTAACCTAGTAAAGCATGGAAAGGATTATGGAGTGCACAATTAACTGCAGTGTAGGATCGTGAATTCTATTATCTTGACTATGGTAGATGATTGACCAACTGATTACCCCTAATTCTAAGATGAAGAGTCATCAATATACTGGGTTGGCTAAAAAGTTTGTTTGGTTATTAAGTAGAGAATTTAATTTAGACTACAGTTCTCATCTTGCTTATTATGTTCACTATTTACATTATTCAGACTATTGTCCACATCTTTGTCGCCATATTTATTACAACGTTTCGGCCATTGTACACTTCTGCCTCCTTCAGGTGGGTGGACTGTCAAACTGAACCCTTTATTTCGTTCACGTTGTAATAAATATGGTGACAAAGATGAGGACAATAGGCTGAATAATGTAAATAGTGTACATAATACCTCATCTCAGAAATATAGACCAATATTGTTTATTATGCATATTGTAACAGACAATGTTTCAACCAAGTACATTCTGGCCATCTTCAGATATCCATTATTTTGACAGACACAGGATAACTTGCGTATTCTGTATTATGTTATTTCATATTTGTGATGACGTTGTGTTATGCGATGTTCTTATGAGACAGAAGATATCCCATATCAGCTAAAATACTGATCACCTTGGCTGAAATGTTGTGTTTCTATGATAATCAAAGATGAGAAAAGTGTTTGAATAAGTCAAATAAGTAAAAGAATATTAACAATTTCTCATCTCTACAACAGGAAAAAACATTATCAACAAAGCATTAGGAACATGCCCAGTGTTAAAACCATCTGACATTGGATTTAAAGGCTTTAGAAGACGTTGGTTAATCAAGTGTTGTTGTCATGTTGTTGCTGTGAGTTCAATCCCTGGATCAAGTAATACAATCTAGGTCAGCCAAAATTAACAGACACCTGAAGATGTTCAGAAAGTACATGACCGAAACATTGTGCCTTTAGAAACATGTATAATAATTAAAATGAGAAGCATATTTTGAATAAATCAAATAAGTATATCGATAATCCTTCATCTCTAAAATCAAAAACAATAATAAACACTTGAAAATAGTTAGAGTGTAGTTGGTTGAAATAATGTGTTTATGATAAAATCTAAAAAACTCAATCTGAGGAGAATATTTCAAATAAAACAAATAAGATGAAGTATATTGAAAATTCCAAATCTCAAAAATATTTTTTTTAAAAAAATATTCAAAAAAAGTGTTAAAAAGCCAATGTCAGAACCATTGAACACTGAATTTAATGATGCTGGTTAAGATGTTGTTTGAGGCAGTGGTGAAAATGATTTAAGAATTGGTTTCTGTATCACTGACCTGCTAAGACAGTTCGCCTTGACTGATCACCACCATTAATTGCCATATTTGGTCTGGTGCCCCTGATGTTCATCTCAAGGTTCTTGACAAAATCCTCCAAAGACAGATATGCAACATGATCAGTCCTGACTTGGGATCTCAACTCCAATTACTTTCTCACCAATGTGAAGTGGCTTCCCTCTGTCTTTTCTATCAATATTTTTATGGCATCTGCTCTCAGGAACTATTTTCAACCATGCTATTGGGTTGGCATCTCGGTCCCATCCTTTTACTGACAAAACAGTTAAATGTAACCAATCTTCTACACCAACAGCTTCTTCTCTAGACACTTCCCAACAGTGGAAATGATTTCCTCTTACTTGCTTCCTGATAACTATAATCTTAAAAAAATTTAAATGTAATGTCAATTGACATCTTCTGTTTATTGATCCCTATTCTTCTTTTTATCCTTTTCCTTAATAAAGAAATCTTTTACCCAGTCTTTTTCCCACACTCTCTGTAAACCCTTGCTTTTAGTGACTTTCCTGCCTTGCTTTTGAAACCCATAAAAAAAAAATCTAGATAATAGTTGTGAATTCAATCTAGGGATGAAGTAATGAAATAATAAATACATGGTTCAAACTAGATTCTTTTGCATCACAGGATAAAATAATGCAATAATCGATAGATCACTTATTTACAATCAAACTATTGTCCTCATCTTGGTTTTTGTTATCACAATGTTTTCA
>CAHIKZ030001908.1:345000-372500 GCA_903632075.3 Acanthosepion pharaonis
AATAATGCTGACTTTTGCTGCTGCTATTACTACCATTTTAAGGAACAAATGAAAGCAGATTTGAATAGTGAAAACTATACAAAAAATAACAAAATATTCCTTGTGAGTTAAAGTAATTTATATATCTAGGAATGTGACCCAGTGGTTCCTATTTAGCCTCCTCTTTTTCTTGTTTTTTTTTTTTTTTTATACAGGTTCTTTGCATATTTCTTTTGAATATTTTTCGAAGGGTAGCATATGTTAAAATACCTTTTTAATACTTGAAATTCTATATTGCCAATCAAAATTTCCAATGACTCATGGCTTTAGTTGCTTATTACCCACCCAACAGTGGAAATCACCCACAGGTGGGCAATAACACCCAGGTTTGGAAACCCTGATTTATACTATTATTGTATAGTCACTCGTCAATTTATATAATATTTATATAATTACTGTGCACTCACTCAACAATTTGTATTGTTTTAAAAAGGTACTTTTAGAATTTTAATAAAATCCAAACATTTGGAACTGGATTTATGTATTTTTTCCTTAAGAATTGACAATAAAAGTATTATAAGAATAATTTACTATTTTCCAGTTAACAAAAATATGTGAACGAACTACAATGAAATTTTTATTATTGACCATATTATAAAGAAAGAATGACAAAAAGAAATATTTTATTCAGAAATTTCTAAAAATGTCTCTGAACAAGAAAACAAGAAAATTTAAACAATTAGACATCTACATCTGTCTATATTTCTGAGATGAGGTATTGCAATTATTCACATGAATATATCAACAAAGATGAGGACAACAGTCTGAACAATGTAAATAGTGTATGTACAGTATTTACATTATTCGGACTATTGTCCTCATCTTTGTCGCCATATTTATTACAACATTTCGGCCGTTGTATGCTCCAGCCTTCTTCAGGTGGTTGGAATGTCGAACTGAACCCTTTATTTTACTCACTGGGGTAGACTGTTCTAGTAATGGATATCAGTTATCTCCTGTTCATTTCCTTCTGAAATGTTCTCCACTGCCTTAACTGGGTATTGAACTCACACTCTTTGGGTCCTGTCACTGGATCTAACCAACGCCTTTATCCACAATAGTCTGAATAATGTAAATAATGTACATAATGCCTCATCTCAGAAATATAGACAGATAGTGTATGTAATTCTATAAACTAACTAAAACCATTTACAAGCATCTGGATTTATACCAGCTTTTTTTCTTAAGAACTGACAATAAAAATGTTAAAAGCTATTTATTTATTAGGCTGTTTATTTAAAATGGTGGTTCCCAAATATTTTTTCTCTGGGCCACATTTTTGGAATTAAAATTTGCTCACACCTCACCAAATTTTATGTGATAAAAAGTACATTTAAAAATAAAAAAACAGTGAGGGGATTAACAGGAGATAACCATAGTTTTTAAGACAGAACATTATCATTGATAACTCTCTCCTTTAATTTGCAGACCCTAGTTACTATATTCTTAATACTTGATATAATGCAAGAATATTGCAGTGATAAAATTAGTTAATAATACTTGATACAATGCAAGAATATCGCAGTGATAAAATTAGTTAATAATTATTTAAAACTATTTATATTAGGACTCTTGCATACAATTACAAGTAATTCATAATATTTTAAGTTTTCAAATCATTTATTTTTGGCATATGAATTTTTTGAAACTGTTTCTAAATCTTTCATTGACTTTCACTCATTCTGCCTCACCTGCTATCCTCTTTCACCATACCTTTGAGGTGTGCTGCACAGTTTGGGAACCACTGATTTAAAAGAATAGTCTAATACATTTTTTTATCGTTTCTTGACACACGTTTGTGTGAATAGATAACAGAACAAGAACAAAGAGGAATAGAAAAGAAGCAAAAAATTATATAGAGCAACAACAAAAAAAAATGGGAAGTTGTAGAGAGCCATAATCACCCATGTCCTGGAGAGACACTGCACATAAGAGGTCTCAATTGTCAGTTTTGAATAGTTTAAAAGTGAGATTATTTTTCTGTTTTTCATACAATTACTTTCTCTGATGGATTAGATTTATCTTTAGTTGTTTTTAATTTTTATTTCCCCAACCCGGAAAGAATACACATTTTTTGTCTTTTTAAAATCAGAGAAACAAGGATAAAATTCTCATGAAATAAACCAAAGAAAACAGTCTCTTACAGAAGAAAAACTTTAAAAAAAAATATGTGCAAGTAAATTAAGTTACAATGCAAACAGTAAAAAATTTTCAGAGATAAATAAAATACCAGTTTCTTTTGAATTGATTTTTTTTACAATCTATCACAAGAAAAAAAAAAAAAAGAACATGCTGAGAAAAATGAAAGAATTACCAAACAAAATTTTACATTTCCTCCAGTGTCTGTAAGATGGAATACATGAAAACAAGTAATCTTGCTACTTAGAAACGCTATACTTAATTTGAATTTTTTTTTATTTACATTTAACTGTTAATAAAATCGAAAATAAATATCAGAACAAATCAGTGAGATTTGTACACAGAAAAAAGTTAAAATTTAAAGTAAAGCCATTTAATAGGAAAATAAAAGATAGTTATGGTAAGAAAAATAAATTGTGTACATCTGATGAAAATAGTAAATACATTTAATTCAAACTATAATTTATAATAGCATAATGGGCGTCTATATCAATTTGCCTTGCCTAACTTTATATAATGAATTCTCTTAATAGCACTAAGAAGTATTTATATATATATATATATATATATATATATATACCTTATATATATATATATATATATATACACTTATATATATATATATATATATATATATATACACTACTTTATATATATATATATATATATATATATATATATATATATATATATATATATATATATATATATATTTTTACCAGTCTATACAACAAACCCAAAAAACCAACATAAATTTCTGCACTTTAACAGCTGTCATCCCTTTAAATTAAAAAAAAATCTATTGTATACAGCTCATTTCTTAGAACCAAAACGCATATGCTCAGACCATTTAGATTTTTATACAATATTAATAACTTAACAAAACAATTCCTAAAATGCAAATACCCAATAAAAAATAATAAAAGAAGCACTAAATAAAACTATCCTGATAAATCGTAACACACTTCTCACATACAAGAAAAAAAAAACAACAATCGGATTCCCATGGTTTTTAACCACAATCAATATTCCCACACACTTATTCACAATTTAAAAAATGATTACAAGAACCTCCAATTAGACAACAAGATCAAAGACATTTTCGATAAACCACCCATAAATGCAATGAAACAATCACAGCTTATCAGCTATCCTCACCTCTACCAAATATCTAAACAATAGAAACCAAACAGGAAATTACAAATGTAACAAACCTCGTTGCTTAGTTTGCAAACATTTAGTAATAGCTAATACATTTTACATACCCAACACCAATATCAGGATACAGCCACCTAACCTCACCTGCGATACCCATAACGTAATCTATTGTTTATTCTGCAACTTATGTCCTAATAGTGGATATATTGGTGAGTCTGGAAACAATTTTAGATTTCGTTTTAATAACCATAAACAAACAATACGTCAAAACAACCCTTATTCCCCCATAGCTAAACACTACAATCAATCAGGACACACATTAGAAAACTGCAAATGTTTATTAATAGATTCCGATTTTACTTCCACATTCACACGCAGAAAAAAAAAACATATTGGATTTTAAAATTAAATACACATAAATTAGGGTTGAATAGGGACTTAGGTGTTTTAAATCTTTATAAATATTTCAATAGCTAGCAATTTTTTTTAGATATAGTAAAAAAATATTTTTTAAAATATTTATGACAGTTAGATTTAAGTTAGGAATATCTGAACAGTGACGTTCCATATCACGTGACGTCCGTCTCTCGAAGGACGCTACTTGCCAACAAACAGTAATTTTAATTTATTTGTAACAAACAGTTATTTCTGATGAAAAATTGAGGACAATTTGAAATATCAAATATATATATAAATAAATAAATACTTTCATAAAATAAAACATTATAATTTTTAATTTGAAACTTTTTTATATTTATATATATATATATATATATATATATATATATATATATATATATATACACACACACACAGAGAGAGATAGATAATATTTTTCAATATATATATATATATATATATATATATATATATATATATATATGAATAAATTCCCAAGAGGATAGAATCCAGGTAGAATTCAATGTCCAGGACAGAATAATATAATATGAATTAAAACACTAATATTCCATGGTTATAATTTATTACATTGGAATATAATAAATATCATCCAAATGGAATACAAAAAAGAATATTATATATATATATATATATATATATATATATATATATATATATATAAACATGTTCCATTGAATTATATAGAGATAAAATGTCTATTTTTCTTTTTTAAAATCCTATCAGTTTCCTAATCAGTTTCTTGATGCTAAGATGAAATTAATCAAGGAAGGCACAATAGGTTTTCTGAGGCAAGTACATTAGATCTTTTTCAAGATCATCTTCAGGGGTAAATCACAAAGACAAACCCATTCTGTGATGAAATCTGTATTCCGTTGTGTTGGTGATCTTTAAAAATACCCGTGAACAAGCTCTGTAATTATCTTAAAATTTTTCCATTGTAACTACGGAAGTATAAATGCAAAATGGCTACAATGGATAAGTTTAAAACTTTAAAATAATTCACGTGTTTTTAACGATCATCATCCCAACAGAATGCAGATTTTATCGCAGTTACAATGGGTTTGTCTTTGTGATTTATCCCTGAGGATTATCTTGAAAATGATCGAAAGTACTTGGGTCAGAAAAAACTATGGCGTCTTCCTTGATGAAATTCATCCTAACATCAATAAACTGATTAGGAAACTGGATAGGATAAAAATAAATAAACACAATATGTCTATATTATTCAATGAAACAGGTTTGAATGAATATACGCTACACACACACACATATATATGTGTGTGTGTGAACACAGAACAACACAAAGTATTAGTATAACCAACAGAAGGACTGCCAGGTGACTAAAAGAAAACTTTTTAAAAAAAAAAAAATTTCAAGAAATTGTACCAGAACAAACTAAGCAAAAAAAAAAAAAAAAAAAAAAAAAGACCAAAAGGCTGATGCATACCTAAGCAGTAACCAACAGTGATCCATGTCTAGGTTATTAAGTCTCACATGTCAAAAAAAAAGTTTTATATATGGATATGAGGTAGGATCAAATACAGATCAAATCTGGAATCTGGATTGGAATCCGACAGAATCATAAGAACAAATGAGAAATGTTTATCAATCTAACATGTTTCCCTTTTATTAAAACTTCATCAGAGAATGAGATACGGATAAAAAAATAAAAAAAAAATTTGGTATTTTTTAGCCGTGCATTGCTTGATTTTCATTGGTTAATCATGTTTCACATGCATTTGACTTGGTAAATAAATGTTAGTATATCGTATTTGACGGCATATAAGATTTTTTTTTTTTTTTTTTTCACTAAAAATATCTTTTAAAATTCCATGTCTTATATGCCATATGTAGGTTTACTAATTTTACTAATTACTAATTTTTTTCTTGATTGGCCCTGCTGAGATTGGGATGTGTCTTATTCACCCATGCGTCTTATATGCCGTCAAATACAGTAATTTATAGCATTCTGAATTCAAGGAGAGGACAACATGTCCCTTCAAAGTTCCAAGAAATTAATGGATTCCAAGCCTAAGTGAAAAAGCATAAATATTACTTTATATATTCATGAAACATGTTAGACTGATAAACATTTCCTATTTGTTCTCTATCTTATATATGGACATGAAAATATTACTTAAGTTGTAAGAAAAATATAGAATTAAATCAAAATATAATTTTAATCCCATGTTCAATCAGTATCTATTTTAATATTATTTTCTTTGAGTAATATCTGAGTCGGAGCACATGGTCAAGTGGTTAGAATGTTTATTCTCTGACCAGGAGACCAGAGTTCAAATCTCACCATGGTAGATTTGTTTGTTGAGATGATGTTATCGATCAGGGGAGGTGATTCCAGTGTGTGGCACCTTTGAAACTTGCCTGAAAATCATACCACTTGTATGTGAAATTAGGAAGATTGAACCATTTAGAAGTCATCGATGGTTGTGTTTAGAGAAAGTTATAGTAACCAAGGGTTTGAGTGTACTGGACTTTTTCAAGAAATTGATCATGCCAGATTAAGCGCTCTTATCAAGAAACTGTAACTAAGGTCTGCTCAACATGGCATCTCTAATATCGCTTGGCTGGCCACCTTGGCAGTTAGTGTTTTTGGAAGGAACAGTAGCTGGCTATTCTAGCCTAAAACAAATGATATTTTATAAAAATATAATTCAAAATCATTAACCATTATCAACTGAAATGAAAAAAACATTTTTACTTTTAAAAAAAATAATAATTATGACGATCTATGTTAAAGCCAAAAACATGGCTGAATGACATTATTTCCTATTCAAGTTAGATGTGAATGGTTTGGTATGGTTTGTTGTGTTCTACGGCATATCAACCTCGATGGGTTATTTAATGCTGACAAAGTTTTTATTGCTGGTAATATTTTGTTTTGTCAAAAATTTATTTCTTTTAATAATTTTTTCCTTTAAAAAATGTATTGCTGGTAATTTTTTTAAAAAAAAAAAAAAAAAAAAATGTATTGCTGGTAATATCTCTTTTCTTCAAAAATGTATTGCTGGTAATAGTTTTTTTTCCAAAAATGTATTGCTGGTAATAGTTTTTTTTCCAAAAATGTATTGCTGGTAATAGTTTTTTTTCCCAAAAATGCAAAAATGGTAATTTTAATTTTTCCAAAAAAAATTGTAATGTTTGCTGGTAATTTTTTTTCTTCAAATATTTATTGTTGATGATAATTTTTTTACAAAGTATTTCTGGTATTAAAACCTATTTTTTACACTTTCCTAAGACATTTTTTACCATTTCGGGGTTAACTATTTAGAACACCACAATGGGATCCCAACAGGTGCTACCACCCTGGGTCAGGGTAGACCTGGGAACACCAGCAATTAAGAGGTGGTTCGATGCTCCTCAAAACCTCATCAGAGGCCTTGCTGTTGGACAAAGTTTATCGTCATGCCCAGGACAGGATGAGAACGTATTATTGTAATCTTGGACAAACTTGTAGTGTGTGTATTGGGAAAGAAAAAAGATATATCGTAAAATCTCCGTAATTCTGCTGAAGCTGCATGAATCCCATATTTTTCTACTGTGGTGAAGAACCTACAAAATCTAGTGATACTGCAAGATATTCTATGTGATATGTCCTTTCAGGATGTAGGTGATCATGGCTCTCCACCTCCTTCTATCGCTTGCAGCACTCAACAAGTTCCTTCCCTCTGCTACCACCCCCAGACCCTGTTCTGTTATCCACTTGCTTAAGGCTGCTAGGTATGTCATGTGTTGTTTTCCCTTGTCTCTCTTTCCCTCTATTCAACCCGTAAGTATCAGATTCTCCAGGCCCTCCTTCCTCATTATGTGTCCCAGGAACTCCAGCTGCCTCTTTCTGATATTAAGTATAAGCCTCCTCCTTGTTTGCAGCCTCTTCAAGACCTCATCATTGCTCACACGCTCGGTTCAGTATATCCATAGCATCCTTCTGCAGAACCACATCTCTGTCGCCTCGAGTCTCTTCTTCATCTTTGAGGAAATTGTCCAACATTCACTGGACAAGATGTTACATTCAAGGACAGATGTCACATAACAGTGCAGTATTTTTTTCTTCATTACCAAAGAAATCCTCCTGTCTTGCAATACTCTACCCAGCTTTTGGAATGCATCCTTGGCCATACCAATATGTCTATGGATCTCAGTGTCACATTTACCATCCTCTGTCAGAACGCTTCCCAGATATTTAAACTTCTGCGCCTGCTTGATTCTAGTGTTCCCTACCTGCAAATCGCATTTCAGGCTCATCCTTTTATTGATGACCATTCATTCTGTCTTCTTGTAGTTTATGCTTAGTCCCTTCTTCTCATTCTCCGTTGCTACCTTCTGTAGGAGATTTTGTAATTTCTTTTCTATGTCTGCTATCGGTACTGTGTCATCTGCATATCTTATGTTGTTAAGATTATGGCCACCGATGCTAAAACTCAGTTGGGTTTCCAATTCTCTCAGAATTGCCTCACTGTATCAGTTGAACAGGTCAGGTGAGAAGATGCATCCTTGCCTTACACCCCTTTCTATTTTTGTATATTTGCTGAACTCGTTCTCTATGCACATGCATGATGTTTGCTGCCAGTATAGGTTCTTGATTATTCTGATTCCAAAATCATCATTTAATGAAACTTCAACATCCTGCAATAATTTTTACAGGCAAATTTTAGAATGAAATAATATTTTTAATTCCAAAAAAAAACAAACAAAAAAACTTGTCTATTTAAAACAATTTTGCATATAGTCTATATTACAAATAAAAAAAAAATGATTCTTCCTCTAATTTTTTTTTTAAATGAAAAGGTTATAAAAGAATGACCAAACAAATTCTTGGAGAAAGCTCATAATATGGCATGACAACAGTTTTTTTTAAATTTTTTTTATTGATAAACCCTCAAAACAATGACTTCTGACTTCATGCTTCAAAACAATTTTGTTCACAAGGCTTATGTTAAATTTTTAAACATTTTACTAAATTTGTCACTGTCTTTTTAATATTATTCAAAAATATCCTGAATATGACCCTTTGATGATATCATTTGTTTTTTTTTGTCTCATGGTTGGGTGACTTGTTTCAATCACTTATATAAATATATCCATGAAAAAAATTTACTTTTTAAAAAAAAAAAAAAAAAAAAAAAAATTTAAAAATTATTAAAAAAACAAAAGAACACAAAAGAATCCAACAAGAAAAAAACAGAAAAAATAAAATGAACAAATTAAAATTCCTGGTTTTGGTTTCTTTAGCAATTTGAATAAATAACAAAACATTTTTTTTTAATTCTGTTTTTTATTTTTAAATCTCCAATTCCTTTCCCAAAAAAAAATTATAGTATAAACTTAATTAAAAAAAATAAAATAGCCATTATTATATTTTTTTTAATTTCAAATTTTATTTATTTTAATTTAGACCAAGCAAATTTAACAATATTTTAATGGGTTGGCTTAGTGGTTTTAAAGGAATGCAAGAAAAAAAAAAAAAAATAATTTTAATTTTTTAAACAGTTCCTTCACAATATTTGAAAAATAAACAAAAATAAAAAAATGTTTTGTGTGTGTGTTTATATATATATATATATATATATAAATAAATTTGAAAAATAAATGGATGAAATGACTTATAATTAAAAGGATTAAAGTAAAAGAATCATAAAATCTTCTTATTAAATTTAATCCATGAATTTAATTAACTTACATGCTAATCATTTGGCATAAAGGTAAGAATATCTAAATTTCCCCTATATCCATATATTAAAAAAAAAACAGAATGGGTTCTAAATTTTATATTTAACTTTTTTTAAATCAGAAAACAATTCTGAATTCAAAAATTGAACGTTGAAATATATATTGAACCTTATTGGCAAATGATTGATGCACCAGGTGTCATCTGTATTTATCTATCCAAAAATTGTGGAGACAAAAATAATTCTTTTATGAAAAAAACCAAGATAATCAAAACTCAACACCAAAATGGCTTGTAAAATTTTGTTGGAAAAACTGATCTGCTTGAAAATCTCAAGAATCTTTTTGGATATTATTATATATATATATATATATATATATATATATATATACAGAAAAGAAATTTCATATTTAACATTTACATTCATACATGATTAAAAATAAAAAAATATTTAGAAAAAGATACAAGAATATTTTGGAAAGGATTTTGTTTCATTCTTAACTGAATATGTATATTTATTATATATTTGTATCTATAGAGATGTGAATGTTTTTTATTTCCCAAACACAGCCAGCATGTTATGGTAGTGTTCCTATCTGATATTACTGAGTGTTAAATTTTTGTTTTTTATTATTAATGCTTCCATTATTTCTAACCATTTTTACATGTGGGTGAGGTTATTATACTTTATATTTTAAAAGTATGTTGCAGACAGAGTTTGGTAGGTCTCAGTATGTGTTTAAATGAGATCTAATTGAATTATAGTCGGAAAATTAAAATTAAATTTTCAGATCATAAAAATATCAGGAAAGGGAGGTACATACATGAGGCCTTTCACAAAAATTTGAAAAATAATTTTTTTCAAATCACAAAAATGTCTGACCCATCTGTTGGAGAGATTGGTTTAAAAAAAATACTCGTCTAATTTAACAGCCTTAAGTATTATTTAACCACTTTAGCCATTTGTTCCTTCTTAAAAAAATAAGGATTTTTCCATTTCAAAAACTTTTTGACATGACACAGACCATTTATTTCCTTTAAATGAAAAACAATTCAAAATAATGAATAAATTTATAGTTCATGATATAAGACTTTTGAAATAGCCTGTACTTTAAATTTTATTCAACATTTTCACCTAAAAAACAACAGAACCAAATGATAGTTTGGAGAAAGAAAAAATTTGTTAAAATTTGTTTTTACCAGTTCATTTTAAAAATTTAAGAAAATATTATCCAATAATTGGCAATCATATCTTTAAAATTAAAAAAGAAATTAAAATAAATTCAATGTATGCAGTTGTATGCACAGTCATTATTGGAAAAGTGAGCAAATGAATTCAAACAATTTAGTTTTAAAAATTTTATTTTTGTACCATTGATGGTGATTTAAAATTTTCAGAAAATGAAAACAAATAAAACTTTTTAAATTAAACCTTTCCATACTGCATTCACCATTATCACTCTAGTGGTTTTTAATTTTGAGATTTGTTTTTAACAAAGTGTGGTATGTTTGGTTGCTCATTCCAAATATTTTTTCATTAAAAAAAAAAATTTATTTTAATCCTCAAGCAAATCTAATAAATCATTTAAGATGCAAGTGGTTAATGCATATAAGAGAATAGGATTAAAAAAAACACTATTAAGGAGAGAGAACAATAAAAAAAAACAGAAATTAAGACAGAAGATAAGGATTAACACTGTATTTAAATTTTTGAAGATCAAAGTTGAATGGAAAGCTGGAAGAGAGTTCTACAAGCAAGAGATACGATAGAAAAGTCTGTCAGCATAGAACTTATATATTCATTATATATTTTTTATTTAAACTCTAAAATGAATAAGACAAAAAAAATTCAATTTAGTAATAAATATTTTTTAAATTCATAAACTTAGACACCATATATGAAAAAATTTACAAAAAAAGGAAATTTTTAGATTACTGCACAAAAGGGATAAAACAAATATGCCAGATCAGGACAAATAACATTGCAGATTCTTTGGATTTTATCAAAAATTAAATGTGGAAGCACTGGACCATATGTAGCAGCAATATTCAGAGCATAGGCAAATGGTAGACTTACAAATATGTAAGATAGATTCTGGCAAGCAAACTTGTCTAGCACAACACAGGGAAACAACTTTCCTAGCAAAGTTTGTCAAACAATTAATGATTAAAAAAATTTTTTTCATTTGGAAGCCAATTGCATTTGAATTGGGATATAACACAATATAGGTCATTGCATTTAAATCTTTGAAGATCAAACTTGACTGAGAAACAAGAAATGGAAGAGAGTTCCACTAGTGCAAGAAGTGTGATAGAAGATTTTATAAAAAATGGTTTAAATTTATTTTTACATCTAGCTTTTTCAACTGTGCAAAAATGATTGACCTTGCCACCAATCTAGTACTGCAATTTTAAATTCATAAATTCTATATACCATAGAGGAAAGTTCATCAGAACAATTTCCATGGAAGTATTTCTAAAAAGGCACAGGGAATCTACATTATGGAGTTATAAAAAAACCCACAAAAATAGATGCCAGGTCAGGACCAATAACATTGCAGATTCTTTTTTGATTTTATCAAAGAATCTTTAAATATATAGCAGGTGCACCAGACCAGATGTTTATTTATTTGTGTTGTGTATATATATATATATATATATATATATATATATATATATATATATATATATACTTTAATAATGTGTATTTGTTGGGAATGTATATATATATTAATCCTTCAATATTGTTCAATTCACAATATTGAAGATTAGGTATACAATTTGAAAAATTCAATAAGAAAGAGATTTTTTTCCACTATATGCAAATGTCCTATCAGGAATTTAGGCGATTATTTACAAACCACATCTTCCTGTTTTTTAGTCCTAATAAATTTTGTCTTTTGTTATATTTTCTAAACTCTGTTCTACTATTTACACTTCAATATATGTGTGTGTGTGTGTGTGTATATTTACACTTCAATATGTGTGTGTATTTACACAGACTCATATTATATATATATATACTAGCAGTAGAATTGGCATTGCCGGGGATGTAACAGTAAGAGATAGATCAAGTATCGACCATCATAAAGACTGAAAAATAAAATTGACAAAGATTATTGTTTAAGGTTGATGGACACATGTCTTAGTTTTTTTTTTTTTTTTTTTTTTTTTACGAATTGGTCAAACCCAAACTCAAACAAAAACATTGTTTTCAATTGTTATGAGTCTACCGATTGAATAGAATTTTATTATAAACAATTGTCTTGTAAATGGAAATTTTTTAAAGCATTCTGAATGTAAAAATAAAAAAAAAAAAGTGTGCAAGAAAAAGAAACACTACCTGCCAAAAAAAAAGTTTTGTTGAAATCGGTTGAAAAATGTAGGAAATTTGATCCTATATATAAAAAACGAACACACACACACACAAACAACCTGGGTTTTATAATAAGTATAACTTGATATGAGTTGTCCCCTTTCATTCAAACAGCGATGCCTCTTAATCGTGTTTTCAAATTGATTTCATGCAAAAACAATTGTGTTTTTCCAATTTTTGGCACTGTCAGAACCACTAAATAAAAGGTAATTTTACGTAGTCCTGTGAAGTTTTGTTGAAATCGGTTTGAAAAATGTAGGAAATCCGATCCAATATATAAACGTACAGACACACACACACAATCTGCATTTTATAATAAGTAAGATATATATATATATATATATATATATATATATATATATATATACACACACACACATTTTAATGTGTGTGTATGTGAATGTATATATATTAACACTTCAATATTGTTTTCTTCACAATCTTGAAGATGTAGGTATCTCCAAAAATTCAATAAGAAGATCCTTTTTTCTACTATATGCCATGTCCTATCAGGACATAGGCGATTATAGCTCACCACATCTTCCTGTTCTTTGTAGCTCCTAATAAATTTTGTCTTTTTGTGATATCTTCTAAACCCTGTTCTACTATCCATTTACTCAAGCTCACTAAGTTACGCATTGTTTTCCTGTCATCTCTTGTCTTCAGTCTGTCCTATGTGTATCAGATTTTCCAACCCCCATTCCTCATTGTGTGCCCGAGAAATTTCAACTGTCTCTTCCTGATGTTAATTATAAGTTTCCTTTTCATCTTCTCTAAAACATTGTCATTGCTCACATGTTCGGTTCATAGTATCCTCAGAATCCTCCTGTAGAACATTTCTGCTGCCTCAAGTCTCTTTTTCATCTGTGAGACAATTGTCCAGCATTCACTGCCATATAGGAAGACTGATATTATGTAATAGTTTAGTACGCTTTCCTTTGTTTAAAAGGATACATGAAAAAAAAAAAAAATTAACCAAATTTTAAAAACAAAATTTTTTTCAAATTTTTTATTTTTTTAAAAGATCAAAGGAATTTTAGAATTTTTTTTAATCTTTTTAGAAGATAGAAATTTTTATAAAAAATTTTAAGAAAAAATATAAATTTTTTGGAAAATCTTTTTGCAGTTTTCATTTGTTCAAATTTTAAACGTTAGGTATTTTTTTATTTTTTTGGATCACAAAATTATTTCAGAAATGAATTAAAGTTTTTTTTTTTTTCTATAATAAATATTTTTAAATACCTTTTACCCCCAAAGTAATGAGATAGAAAAAAATTTCTTTTTGCATTACTTAATGTTTATATCCAACCTGAGAATTTCAATTATCAAATTGTTTGGAAAAAGACCCCATACAAATCAATATTTAAATTACAAAATAAAAAAAAGTAAAATAAAAACATCCAATTAAAAATATTTTAATTGGTTTTATGAATAAATATACAAAAATTAGATCCAATGATTGCCCATTTTGTAACAAAAGAGATAGATCAAGTATCGACCATCATAAATTTTCAAAAAAAAAAATTGACAAGATTATTGTTTAAGGTTCGGACACGATGTCTTAATTAGTTTTTTTTTTTGGGTTTTTTTTTAAAATTTAAAGTCAAACTCAAACAAAAACATTGTTTTCAAAAAAATGAGTCTATCATTGAATAGAATTTTATTAAAAAATGGATTGTCATTTGTAAAATGGAATTTTAAAGCATTCTAAAATGTAAAAAAAAAAAGAAAAAGTTTAAACAAAAGAAACACTTTTGCCAAAAAAAAAAAAAATATTTTGTTGAAAATCATTTGAAAAATGAAAAAAAAAATGACCATATATAAAGGAAACAATAACAAATACAACCCATTTTTAATCTTATAAAATATAAGGTTATCCCCTTCATTTTTTATGAATAATGGAATTTTGTTTTAAAATTGATTTCATGCAAAAACAATAAAGTTTTTTTCCTTTTTCAGCACTAAAAGACTCAACAAAAATAATTTTATATAGTCCTGTGAAGTTTTGTTGAAATAATTTGAAAAATAAGGAAATCCGATCCAATATATAAAAAACACAACACACACACACACACACAATAATTTACATAATATTTTTTTTAATTTTAATAATTTTTTAAAAAAATTTTTTGAATATAAATAAAAGAATTAGTAAATTTTTAAATTTGGAATAAAAATTGAAATTAATTTTAAAAATTTGCTTTTTGTTATCAATTGATTTATTGTTAAAAAAAAAAAAATTGTTTGAAACAAATCAAAATAAGAAACACAAGAAAAAATTGTTTTTTAAAAAAAATTGAAAAAAAAATGAAAAATGAATGTTTTATTGAATATAAAATTAGCAAAGAACTTTAATTTAATTAATAAAAATGAAATTACAAATTTTCACTAACAATTGAAAATTATTCAATATTCCAAAATAAATTTTGCAATTTAATAAATTTTGTACAATTTTACATGGGAAAAACTGGAAATTTTTATTTCTTTAACATGATTTTAAAAATGCAAATTAAAAAAATTCAATCTTTTAAAACTTTGTTAAAAAATGGGAATAAAAATAGTTTTTGATATTAAATTTATTAAATTATATTTAATGGAAATTTTTTTGAATATTAAATACTGGGCATGAAAGAATATCAAATAATATTTATTAAAAAAATATATTTTAAAATTAATTTTAATAAATAAATATGATTTTTCAAAAAAAATTTTTTTAGAATTTAAATTTTGTATTCAAAACTGGAAACAAATTGATTTATAGAAAAATAAATCTCATATTTCTTTATTATAATTTATAATTTTCAATAAAAAAATATTTAAATATTATTCTCAGCAATGTTTATTTTCTTTAAAATAATAAAAAATTTTTATTGATAACTTATAAAAAATAAAAAATAAAGTATATATATATATATAAATAAGAAAATTGTATTTAAGGGAAACAATTTTGGAAATTTTCAAAATTAAAAAATAAAAAAATATTTAAATAATTCATATAAAATAAACAAATGTTAAATATTTCTAGAAAAATGATATAAATATTTCATTTTACTCAGAACCTCATTCATACTTTCTATTTCATTAAAAATTATTATTTTTTTGTTTTTTTTTTTAAAATTAAAAAATAAAAATTTTGTTTTTAATATTTCAAAAAAATTTTAAATAATGTTTAAAATATTTATAAAAAATTTTAGAATTTTAAAATATTTAAATTAAATTATGATAAAATTTATGAAAAAAAACTGAAATTTTATTGATTTAATCAAGCAAAAAATAACGAAATTATTTATGAAAATTATATTGAATTCTAAATAAAGAAAAATAATTTAAATATATATACTAAATAATTGAATAAACACAAAAATTTTATTTTTATCTTTTTATTTTTAATTTTTAAAAAATTTTTTAATCCATTGCCCTGTTTTAAAATAAAACAGGGTATATATTTAAATCTATTCAAAAAATTTTGACATTGATCTCTTGTTAAAATATTTTTTTTTTTTTTACATAAACAATTCCATTTTTAAAATCTTTTGGTTTATCTTTCTGAAAATCTATTTGTTTAGAATTATATTTGAAATTTTTTATCAAACTTTTCTAAAATTTAAAAATATTATAACATATTGAACTCAAAATAAACATTTCATTGAAAAAAAAAAAAAAATTTTGAAAAACAAAATAAAAAATTCTTATATAATATTTTCTATTTTTTAAAAATTGAAATATTTTTATATAAAATATAAAACCCGATAAAGAAAAAAAAAAATAATTTAAAATGAATTTAGATTTTACAAAATTAAAAAATTAATTTTTTTTAAAAAAAAGCATTTTTGAAAATTAAAATTTAAAATATATAATTTAATTATTTTCTTTTTTTATTTAATCATTTTTTTTTTTTTTTATTATATTTATAATAGGAAAGATCAAAGAAATTAAAATAAGAAAAAAAAAAACATTTGTTTAAAAAAAAATATTAAATAAAACTGATTTTGGTTATTTTTTTTTTTTTGTATTAAAATAAAATTTCATAATTCATTAAAAAAATATTTTTTTTATTATTAACTTTCTGAAAATGTTAATTAACATAAAAAAAAATTAAGATATTAGAAAAAATCTTATTACATATAATCTTATTTAAATTATTTTTAAAAATCATTGTTTATAGTAATTCATTCAATATAATAATTTTTAATAAAAAATTATTTCCTCATTAAAAAAATGAAAATTTTTTTAAAAATTTGTTTAAAAATACCAATTAAAATGTTAATATTTCAATATCCATTCAGAATGTTCAAATATTTAATATTGATTATGGTTTTATATATATATTTTTAAAAATTTAATGCATTTTTAAAAAAAATTTTAAATTTTTTAGATTTTTTACACAAATTTTTATATTGAAATATAAAAAACAAATTTGAAAAATTTTATATTTAATCTGAAAAAATAGAAAATAAATTTTTTATTAATTAAACTTTTATGGAATTATTTTTTCTTTTTTATTTTTTAAAAAAAAAGAAAAAAAATTTGTAAAAAAAAAATAAAAAATTTTTTTTGAAAACTTTTTTAAGTTCAATAAAAAAATATTTTAAATTAAATATTAGAAAAATTTGAATTTTATATATATTTAAAAAAAAAAATTTCAGTCATTTTCATTTCTTCAAAATCTCATTTTTTGAATGTTTTTTAATTGTGTGAATTTAAGATGAAATTTTATTTATTTTTGAATTTTTTTCAGAAATTAAGAAAAATTAACATCTATTTTTGAAAAAAAATCTAGGATTTTTTAATAAAACAAAAATTTTACAAATGTTAAAAAATTTTATACAGTTTAAATTTTAATGCCAAAAATTGAAATTGAAGAAAAATTATTATTGTATATGAATAAAAATATTTTTAGATAAAAAAAATTTTATTTTTTTTTTTATATGTTTTAAAATTTTTTTTTATTAAAAAATAAAAAAATTGATTTTTAAATAATTGTAAAATCTTTTATGTAAATATAATAATCAAAAGAGGTTAAAATTAAAAATTTTTATTTTTTTTTTCAAAGAATAATTCAAAATTTTTATTTCATTTTTTAAGGAAATATTTAATTTTATTTATAGTTATTGAATCAAAAGGAAATATAACTTTAAAAAGAAAATCATTATATATGGATAAGAGAAAAAAATCAAATTGTTTCTTTTTAAATTTGCAAAACAAGTTATTCCAATATTTATTAAACATCATTTATATCATTATATGAATAAAAAAATAAAATAAAAATATAGAAAATTAAAATAAAAAAATAAAAAATGAAAATTAACAGCAATACAAAAATAAAAAAGAAAGATTATAAATTTTTAAAGAGAAATTTTATATTTAAAAAAAATTTATTTAAGATAGAATTCAAAATGTTATAAATATTTGTTTTAATTTAGAAAATATGAATATAAAATAAATTCTTTTTTAAATAAAAAATTTTCGAATGTAAAATAAAACAAATTTTTAAATAAATTATTTTTATTGATGAATATTTATTGGGATTAAATAGAATATTTTTAATTTTAATTTCAAATAATGGAAATGTTGAAAAAAATTATAATTTTTTTGTTTTATATTATCCAAAATATATGAATTAAAATGTTTTTTGATATAAAAGAAATGCATGAATTTTTAAATAAGATAAAAAGAAAAAACTTATAAATTTAATTATATATAAATATACAATATTTATATTCTCAAAATATAAACATTTAAATATATCATATTTAATATATATAAATATTTTATAATATTCATATATATTTATATATATATAAAATTTAAAATTATTCCATATGAAATAATATAGAAAAAAAATTATAAATATTTTATTCAAAATATATAAAAATAATCAAAAAAAAACAAATACATTGTTTTGAACAAAACAAAATTTTATATTTATATAAATATATTAAATATATATATATATATATATATATATATATATATATAACATTATATATGTAACAGTTAAAAATTGTCCAAATCATGTAACAGCATAATTGTCCATCCCACAAAATGTTTAATAAAAAAAAAACACTAAACTAATTGAGTTTTTTTTTTTCCAGGTTTTCAGATAAGACGTTTAGCCATCTTGACACCATTTGTTGTAAGAATCACTGAAAAAACCCTTTGAGTTATTCAGCTAGAAAGAGAAGAAGGTTAAAAATTTTTTGTGTGTCACCCACTGTCTTCCCAACTGAGCAATGGTGAGAGGAAAAAGATCATTCAGGCCTTCAGTAATGGTACCAACATTCATACTCTGGCTTCCATCTCAAAAAGTCCATTCAAGAACCATCAAGAGAATGGTGAATAGTTTTAAAAAAGAGGGAACAGTAGAGAGGAAAACTGGATCAGGAGGTCACAACAGGAAGAGGGATCATCATTTCAACTTAGAGCTAAAGAGATCAATTAGAAAAGATCCAACTCAATCCATAAGACGTTTGGCACGTGAGAGAGAGGAGTTTCAGCTATGACAGTCCAAAAGAGCAGTGAAAAAAGACTTGAAAATGAAATCGTACGTGAAAATGTGAGGCACCTTGTTACTCCAGGACAGAAATTTTAGAAGGTTAGAGAGGGCAAAAGATCATCTTGAATAATATATATAAATGATATATATATATATATATATATATATATATATATATATATATATATATATATATATATATATATATATATATATATATTTGAATTTTATTTCAATCCTTCATGAGTTTCTGATCCTTAGCTATGATTAATTAATGATGAACATGTCATTTTCATTTATAATCGATTTCATCACAATTCTTCTGTTAAGCTTAGAGAGTAATTATACATACTTATTGCTCAAAGTAGAGACCAATAGTGTTATAAAAACCTCGGAAAATTCCAGTAAGGTATCTTTAATCATTTCTAAGATACAACAGTTCAATTATTTAATCTAACAATTGGACAAATTGTTTACATATTTGAGCAGTAATCCTGTTTTATACAATATATATATATATATAATATATATATATATATATATAATTGATAATATATTTAAATATATAGCTTTAGCATTTAGGATAATATATATATAAAAGACATAAAAAAATACATGAGGAATTTAAAAAAATTTCAAAAAAAAAGAAAAAAAAAGAAAAAATAAAATTAAAAACTTATTTCTAATATTATTTTGTCAAAATTTCAAAAAATTTTTATTTTAAAGAAAATTGGACTAATAACAGCAAAAATTATAAAAACATGTTAAATAATACATTAATATAATAGAAATATATACATGTAAATATATAAATATATATATATATATATATATATATATAATTATATATATATAAACAGTCAAATAAAACACACACATTTATATATATATAATTACACATATATATATATATATATATATATACACACAATATTGAAATGGCACATATAAAAATATATAATTTTTTCCCAAATATATAAATATATAAAAAAAAATATAATTTTAAATCAATATATATAGTTCAATATAGAAGAATATAACACATATATATAATATATAATATATATATACATACAATTAAAGCAAATATATAAGATTACATTACACAATCAACATATATATGAGATTATACATTTAAATTTATATATATAATACAAACATATATAATAAATATATATATATATACAAACAAACAAACAATATATATATATAAATATAAACACAATAAATATATTTAGATAAATTTGTACACAAACACATATATATAGATACATGACACACACACATATTTTATATATTATATAATATATAGATATAAATATATTTTACATCACAAACACACACATATATATAGATACATACATACACACACACATATATATAGATACATACATACACACACACATATATATAGATACATACATACACACACACATATATATAGATACATACATACACACACACATATATATAGATACATACATACACACATTTATATATAAATTTAAAATACATACACACACACATATATATACAGATAAATATTTGAATAAACATAATACATATACATACATACTTATATACATATATATAGATATAAATAAATTTATTTATATATATATATACATTTACACACATATATATATATACATATATATGACATACACACATTTATATATATAGATACATACGACAATACACAATACATATATATATAGATACATACATACATTACACATATATCATCTACTTATATATTTTACACACACATATATATATAGATACATACATACAACACACATATATATAGATACATACACATACACAAATATATATATAGATACATACACACACACATATATATATATAGATACATATATACAATACACATATATATAGATTATACATACACACACATATATATATTTATACATACATACACACATATATATATATATACATACATCATTTTTCATATATTTATATAAATACACACACATATATATATAGATATATATACATACACACACATATATATATATATACATACACACACACACAAATATATATATATACACATACATATATATATATATACATATTATATACATTAAATATATATATACATACACATACACATATATATATATATACATAAATATACATACATACACATTTATATAATATACATATATATACATATACATATACATATATATACACATATATATATATATTTATATACATACACAAATAAATATTTACACAAACACACACACACATACATACACACACACACACAAAACACACACACACACACACACACACATACACACAATTATACATATATATATATATATATATATATATATATATATACACACTAAATAAGACTGAAAGCGTTTTTTTTTACTTTACACATGCCCCATCCCAATACTAACATCCAGGGATTTTCTATCTTGCATTAAAAAATATCTTCATTGTAAATCCTTTGTGCACTTAATTCATAATTCAACATATCTTTTCTTCCCATTTATATATCCATATAGATTCAACTCTAACAATAAAATTCATTCTTTTTTCCAAAACTCATAATTTTTTTTTTTTTTTAACTGAGATGATTACTTCTTATGAAACATTTTGGAGAACATAGAAGAACGTGACGAAAAATCTATCTCTGACACACTTGAGTTTTAAATACATTTGCTGGTTAGAAGAAAAAGTTTGGTTGGATTTTTAAAGATATCTTTATTTATAATTTCAGTTTGTCTGAGAATGTCCGCAGCCTAAGTTAAAGGGTGGGATAAAATTTCCTGAATATTTTTAATGAAAATCATTGATTGAAATAATGATAAATTGGTAAAAAAAAAAAAAAAAAAATTATATATGTCTGTCTATTTTATAACTCAGTTTTGTTTGGGAAACAAAAAAAATCTTCAAACACACAACCTATATTTTCCCCTTGGACAGTCGCTTGATAAGTAAAATGTATATTTACAGAACCCATTTAATTAAGAAGAGAAAATCAGGTCTCTTCGCAAGAGTTTTTCAACTAGTGGATGACATGTTTATCCAAAGATGTGCATTTTCTTATTAAAACAATAACTGGATTTACATTTCTTTTTCATACCAGATTTGTTGCGTCAAAGTAAAATCC
The DNA here is from genome assembly GCA_903632075.3 of Acanthosepion pharaonis. Classification (NCBI taxonomy): domain Eukaryota; kingdom Metazoa; phylum Mollusca; class Cephalopoda; order Sepiida; family Sepiidae; genus Acanthosepion; species Acanthosepion pharaonis. The sequence goes on from CAHIKZ030001908.1 coordinate 367,472, forward strand.
TGTATGACATTGGGTCATAATCCAAACAGGAAAAGGCGATCAATAAAGACAGTCAAGTAAACAAAAGCAGTACATTTCCACAAGTCGAACCAGATTCTCGTGTGGGAACGACACCTCTTTCCAACTGTTTCACCCTCATGCATATATACACCTCATAAAGCAATACACATTGGCGGACGTTAATAAAATATCTGAATATTTAAATCATTTTGTAATTTCAGTGTACTTGTAAAATATCAAATGTCCCTTGCATTTTCTTACATTATGAATAATATTCTAGTCACAATTGAATAATTTCAATTTCTATGTCACAAAAAGAACAATGAAAATTTGCAATGCAGAAAAGTGTTACAAACAGGAACAGTACATATAACCTACATACTGGCTGACGAGCCAATCCCCATTGCAGACGTTTTCTCAGGCACATACCACAGACACCACCTGAGGTTTATACAGCAACTGTGCTTAGTTACAGTTTCTGGAAGCAGTAACTCAAGTGGTATGAAGAACATTGAATTTCCAAATAGTTCTGTCTACCCAAATTTCACTCCCAAGACTTGCATCAACCCCCTGACATGGTTGCCGCTGGTGTTGCATGTTAGGATTCCATTTGTAGTGTACCCAGGTTCCCTTATTGATTTGTTTAACAGCACATCAAAACCTTATGGGTCATTTAATACTGAAATTTAATCTTCTTGGGGACATTAAAGTAATAAAATTAGGTAAATGTTGTTCTTTTCTACTTGCATCTATTTTGATGTGTCTGATTCATAGTTTGTATTTTAGGCACTTCCTTTTAATGAAAACCATACATTCTGTCTTCATATGATTTGTGTTTAGTTTATTTCTTCTTGCTTTTTTTTTTTACCTACCTTGTCAGTTTATTGTTTTTTTTACCTTATTGCTATTTTATTTACATTTTCATCACAAAAGATCAAGCTCAACACCTTGAAACTTAAAAATATCTACAATTTTGATTTGACCTGTTTTTTTTAATGGCATATCAAATTTGGGTCATTTCATTTAATCGAAATTTAATTTTCTTGAGCATTTGAAAATAGTAAAAATATGATATATGTTATTCTGCTTTCGCAATTGAATACATGGTAGATGATACTCAGCTTTTGTGCATATACATGTTTGTGTGGACATAATTACTAGAAGCGGTGATATGTGTGTTTTATGTTATAACTTTGTTGAAGTTAATTTTTTGGAATATAGTTTGATTTCTTTAAAAGCAATTGTAGGATATTATATGTATTAATATCATGGAAGATTTCTTTCATGTTGGCTGTTTGTTAATATTTTAAATGGATTTGAGAAAGTTGCTACAATTTGTTAATGTGTTTTATTGTGTATAGTTGTTGGCATGCATTCTTGTTTTAGAATATATCTTATTTTAGAGTGTCTTATAATTCAGTCTACTATATATATATATATATATATCTGTGTGTGTGTGTAAATATACGGAAAAATAGGAAAGAACACGTTTGGTAAATAATTCAAAGTTTTTTTGTATTTTTGTTTTTATTTTTAAAAAAAACAGTGCTCAATACATAAGTAGAGCCTAAATTATAATTATTTTTAAAAAATAATACAATGTTAACCCTTACACTCCTTATTGAAATTATTTTTAAAAAATAATACAATGTTAACCCTTATGCCCCTTATTGAATAATTGCTTTACGAATGTATATGCTTATAAAGCTACGTAAATTTCAAGACTAGTTATTCCAAAAACTTTGCATGAAGATGAAACAGAGCTTGATACTTTAATTCAATTTAATTTTTATAATTAAATTGAAGTTTTTAGCTCCTGTTTTTGAAACCTGAGAACTCTTATGTAGTGATGAAATCATATTTTTTAAAAATAATTATAACATATATATATATATATATATATATATATCTTTTTTTTTCTTTTCTGATGAGGCATATAAACATATACTCAGTCAATAACTTGCAATACACTCATGTAAAATCCATATGGAAATACTTTGGAATCATGGAGCTGTGTGAATGTGATAGGGTAGGGCGTTTGGGTAAGGTGCTGACAATACAGATTTGCCTGTCAAACCAACATAAAAGGGTTTTCATTCTTAAATAAAATCAAATAAAACAACTTTGCCACTGAGTGAAGCATAAACACTGTCATTGCACTCATTAACATTACAAAGTTGTCAGGTCAGGAATAATTCAGAATTGACATTAAGCTCTGGATTCATAATAATCTCCAATCTTCTATTTTGTATAGTTGAATAGCAGGAAGCTGAAGACCTAAAAAAAAGTATAAAAAAAGGGATGTTGACTTCAAGGTACAAATACACAACTAATTCCTACTGGTTTTTTATTCCTTACTTCACAGCTTGCTCAGGAATATTTGATGTTTTCTTACAACCAGCATCTTCATCCTTGTTATTTTTATCTTAATCCTTTTAGTCTTGTTGGTCTTAAAGTATAAGAGGCAACTGGTGATTGTCAAGGAAGCCTCAATATATCCCTTTCAAATGAAAGAATATTGTATCTCTCGTCTTTTAAAAATTATATCCAGCATTTCATTAAACTATTATGCTACATTGTCCATCTATACATAAACAGCGTGGAAGTTACATGAACCGAATCAGGTGATAGAAGTATCTAAGGTGAGATTTGAAATGCAGAATTTTTTTTTTTACCTGCTCATATAGCAACAATTTTTCTGTTTGAATTTCTTGAATAAGGAGTCATCATTATTTACAGTCTGACTAACATTATGAATTTTGTCATTAGAATCACAATATTTCGGTTGTTAAACCCCACCAGCCTTCTTCATGTCTGAAGATCCAAGTAACCTTCAGGGAATTTCAAATTGGACCCTTCATTTAATAAGTTAACAAGTAACAAACCAATATATCTCAAGACAAAGACAGAGGAATAAGAATAATCCATTCCTGTAGATTGAATAAAGGGATCAGTTTGAAATTCTAAGGTTACCCAGATCGACAGACATCTGAAGAAGTCAAGACACAATAATGATTGAAACATAAAAAAAAGACAACAGTCCGACTGTAACGTAAATAATCTTGTGACACACCTACTGTAATATAGTGTGTACAAAACATGTGACAATGTATGGCACAAGGACCTATTTTAGTTATTAGGAAAACTAGATCTACTTGGAAAGGATGATAGGATATATGTTTGGAGAAAACCACCTGTCTATGGATAGAAAAAGAATGGATTTGTTTTCCATGGCTTAACCCATTGCAGGTTATTTAAAGCCAGAGAATATTTTTACATTGTAAGAATTTTTTTGAGATAGAAATGATTTAGTGATACAAGCCTTACTAATTAACCCATAGCTGAAGGGAGAAGTGGTGAAATCATACCTTTCCCAAGTTTATTTGCATCTAAGTAAATATAACAAACCAAACTTAATTTGGAGTTCAACTCTTTGATTAACAATTATTATTGAGCCATTATCAATTACAGCAACTTACATCCAAGCTTATGGCAGCTGACATCTCTAAATAGACACCAATCAAGAAACTAACCAGTTGCTTAACTTTGATGATCATATGGGAACCATTGTTTCAACACGATATGGCTGTAAGCCTGAAAAAGAATTGAGTAGGTACACAAAAATATATAAAGAGGCATAAGACAAGGGTGTATTTTCCCTCTGGACCTGTTTAACCCCTACAGCAAGATTATCATAGGGTAGATGGAGACCCTTCTAGGACTTATTATAGAAGGGTGCAATCTTAACACTATAAGATATGCAGATGACACTGTGTTGATGGCCAACTTGAAAAGAAACTACAGGATTTCCTAGACAAGGTAACAAGGGAAAGAGAGAAGAAAAGAGTAATTATCAATTGTAAGAAGAGAGAAAATATGGTTGTTAGCAAGAGAAGCAGCCGAAGATGCAAACTATAAATTGGAGATGACAACATCAAACAAGTTCGGCATTGTTTGATTATGTGATTTTGCTTCAGACTTGAAGTGCAGCAAAGGCACAAATGTCGCAAAGAGCTAGAAGAGACAGGAGTTTGTGGAGATCCATGAATGCCCATTTCTCTCTCATATATTTTCGCTTGAGGATGAAACGGGTCTTGATACTTTAATTCAATTTAATTTTAATAATTATATTTCAAGACTAGTTATTCCAAAAACTTTGCATGAAGATGAAACAAAGATTGATACTTCAATTCAATTTTTATAATTAAATTGAAGTCTTTAGCTGCTGTTTTTGAAACCTGAGAACTCTCATGTATAACTTAAGGAATCATATTTTAAAAAAAAATATAAAAATATATATATATATATATATATATATATATATATATATATATATATATATATATACACACACACAAAGAGAAATAGTCAGGCTTATATAAACAAAGATTTATACCATGTGAGTCGGGTAGATTTTAAAAATGGCAGTGAATGATTGACAAACTCCTCAAAGATGAAGAGAAAACTGGAAGCAACAGAAATTTGGTTCTACAGAAGGGTGCTGAGAATACTATGAACATAATATGTAATCCATGGAGAAGTCTTATAGAAAATGGAACCAAAACTCTTATCAGAAAAAGCCGAAATTCCTTGGACATATGAGGAAGGAAGGTTTGGAAAACTTAACTCACCCAAGAGAGACAGGTGAAGGCAGTGAGCTACCTACAGAAGAAGCTTGTATGAGGACATAGCAGACCAGGGAAGTGGCTTGGCAAAGTGAAAAATGGAGAACCACATATGATGTGTGTACACAGGTAGTTGAAAAGGAAGGAAAATATTTATGACTTTGCTATTAGAAAATAGTGTGTGTGTGTGTGTGAGTTAAATCTAGTAGGTAACCAACCACCTGTTTGTGGGAAAGAAATCTCTTCAAGCATGGATGAAGGCTCATGGTGATGCTGCTACATTTTGGAGCAGAAGCGAGAAGAGTAATGTTCGTTCTTTTATAGGCCTGAAACAGTGCCTCTCATCAGATGCGGTTCGAGCAATCATGACCAACTTTTAGAAACATCTGTTGGCCAATTCTGAC
>CAHIKZ030001908.1:377500-410000 GCA_903632075.3 Acanthosepion pharaonis
CAAAGTAGGCAATATCAAACATTACTGAAATTTAACTGTGTCCGGTACAAATTACCAGTTGTGGGATACCTAGGGAGAAGCAAATATTGACAAACTGATTTGTCGGACAAGTTTACTAATAGTTATAGTATTATCAACAATCATGATGGAATTAAGGCCCAAAATTTGGCACCAGTTGTTGGTCAGTCAACTGTCAACAGCTTGTATGACTGCTACATGCTGACTTACACATTTATTTAGGTTTGACTTTCTTTTTTGAATACAACAAATGCATTAATTATTTTGTTTTATTTAATTTACACATTAAAAAGGCTGTAAGCCACATCATATTGCAACACCAGGCTGAACCAAGAAGATAATATTTGATCTATTCAGAGACAACTTGTTGTCCTGTTGGTGTAAAAACATGTTGCCTGGAATATTCAGTAGAGAGAGACCATTCTAACCAAACATTTAAACTATTTTTGGTATACTCATACTAATACATGTCAAAACTTGGGGTTCTACTAAAAGTAGGATCAAATAATAAAATGGAACCCCAAAAAGGTATTCTGTTGATAAACTTAGAAATAGGACATGATAATGGTAACAGCAATATTATCTGTTTCCCTATAAGGAAACATTTGGCATTTATTGACCAAGCACCTAGTACTGCTTTTAGTTGAAATTTATAAAATCTTTCTCTTAAAACAATTTTTTGGGAAAACAGGTTTCTCAAGTCCAATAGCTGTTATCGCTTTTTCTATTATTGATGGGAGTTTCTTTCTTAGCCTTTTATTTCAATTAGCATTGAATGTTGACATCTTGATTATGTCATTGTTTTCTCTTTGAGTTGCCTGTGTTATCCATTTTAGTTGTTGCTGCTGTTGGTAGTCCTTAAGTGATGTGGTTTCTGTTATTTGGTATAGTTCTTTGTTTATGATTTTGCAGTGCCAGTCCACAATTTTAAACATGACTGAAATGATATATATGGTAATGGTAATTAATATTAGCTGTTTCCTTCCAAGGAAACATTTGACATTCATTGATCGAGCACCGCTTTTAGTTGAAATTTATAAAATCAACAATGAAAAAAACAATTTTTTGGGAAAACAGGTTTCTCAAGTCCAATAGCTGTTGTCGCTTTTTCCATTATTGATGGGGGTTTCTTTCCTAGCCTTTTATTTCAAGTAGTGCTGAAAGTCAACATCTTGATTCTGTCATTATTTTCTCTTTGAGTTACGTATGCTATCCATTTTATTTGTTGTTGCTAGTTCTCAAGTGATGTGGTTTCTGTTATTTGGTACAGTTCTTTGTGATTCATTATCACCAGTCCATAAATAAGGATGGGCTTTGCCAAGATCTACAGGCTTCACTCAGTCAAAGCCATTTTTAACCATTGATATCAGAAAGTGCTTGTATACAGCTGACAGTTTACATATTTCTGAATGAATTTGGCACCATCCATGATTGATACCCATATGAAAATCTCGATTTGATGAGGCTATTTAAGAACAACTTTGATATCAATATTTGGGTCCAATTTTGGAGAAATTAGCATTTTTCTATCAGATGCTGAGAAACCTGTTGAATATTTGTTCAGTCTGAGAGTAATCAAAAAATTCTTTATTTGTTCCGATATAGCTCAATTTAATGATCTGGACAATTGGCCTATTTATGGTTTTAATTTCAATTTACGATGGAAAAAATTTTTTGAAACTATTTCTAGTATTGTCATGTAATTTGAGTAGCAAAATAATCAATTTTATTTGTTCTTGTCTATTCTGCCTGTAGGTATTCATGAACTTGTCCACACAACTGTGGGCCCCCATCAATTGTATACACTCGTTAACTTGTCCACATGCTTGTGGACTCCTATTGTTTGTTCATTTATGAACACATCCACATACCTGCGGGATCCTATCGTCTTTTTATTTATGAACACATCCTGTCACCCAATAAAAGTTTTAGAAAAGCTAAAAATCTTCAAATATAACGAGTGATAACCTTTTTTTTTTACTTTTAGTCAGCCACATTTCAAACAATTTCACAACTAGGAACACTTGACATTATTTGTTTTTTTTTCCCTCTCTATACACAACCATATGCAAGCTATTGAACTGGAGATTTCATTAACAATGTTCCCACCTCTTTGACTGTCTCACCAGCACAACCATTCAAGAAATTTAACCATTTAGGAGAAAAAAAAAATCCCCACCCTACCTATATTTTTCATCTTTTCCCAAGTAGGTCTCAAGACTCACAAAATGCAGTGGCCCAAAATCTGTACAATGTTTGTTTCCCACATGTTCAACTTCCCTGAGGTTACTGCTTGTGTGTGTTTATAGAAACAGTTTCTATTCATTGTTTTTTTTTTTCATTTTTTTGAATAGTCCGCCATTCTTTTATGTCAACTGCCATATACACTTCTGCCGCATAATGGCACATCTAATCCTAGATTTACAAAAAGATGAGAAATTTATAAAACTCAAGGTGGAACAACAACACGTCAATTAATGGATGGATGCGCTTAGTGGCTGAAGTAGCTACTGCTGACATGGGTGGTCAGTGTCTGCAGTTTTTTTTTTTTAAGAATGTTTTCATCAAGCGAATGTGTCACTTTATTTAAAGGAGTTTTTATATAATTTTTTAGACATACATTAATAAATCTCTTCAATGTTTCTTTTGCCTTGACTATCATCCTCATCTTTACTGCTTCTATTATGTTAAAAAAAAACAAATGAACGCATTCTTTAAACACATTTCAAGTGACATGTTCAACTCTGGAAGCCCTAATTTTATGCTGACAAAACAGTTCTAAATTCTAAAACTGATATTTCTTTCAGTGCCATGGCTAGAATTTGGACTCAGTCTGTTACTTATTTCAATAAAATTAAGTGATCACCTTGACCTTGAAATAGGTTGTTGTCGCTGTCTTCTTCAGTCTTTTGTGAATCTTTTTCTTCCAAAACGTATATCCATTTTACTGTTAAATTAAACACAAAATTTTTAACATGAAAAGATATTGAGCAACAGGTGATTTATATAACACCAGGAGTAAGCAATGAATCATAGATATCAGCAAACATCTGCAAATTATAAAAGGAATGGATTAATTAAATGGTTCACTGAACTCTATTTTACTTGTGAATTCTTTATCCCTGCTTTATCGTATCTCAATAGATTTTTCTATCTTAGATAATACTAGCAGTATAGCCCGGCGTTGCCCAGGGATGTAACGGTAAGAGATAGATCAAGTATCGACCATCATAAAGACTGAAAAATAAAATTGACAAAGATTATTGTTTAAGGTTGATGGACACGCATGTCTTAATTAGTTTTTTTTTTTTTTTAAGAATTGGTCAAACCTAAACTCAAACAAAAACATTGTTTTCAATCGTTATGAGTCTACTGATTGAATAAAATTTTATTATAAACAATTGTCTTGTAAATGGAATTTTTAAAGCATTCTGAATGTAAAAATAAAGAAAAAAGTGTGCAAGACAATAAGAAACACTACCTGCCAAAAAAAAAGTGAAGTTTTGTTGAAATCGGTTGAAAAATGTAGGAAATCCGATCCCATATATAAATGAACACACACACACACACAACCTGGGTTTTATAAGTATGACTCGATATGAGTTGTCCTCCTTTCATTCTCGAAACAGCGATGCCTCTTAATCATGTTTTCAAATTGATTTCATGCAAAAACAATTGTGTTTTTCCAATTTTTGGTGCTGTCAGAACCACCGCAAGGTAATTTTACGTAGTCCTGTGAAGTTTTGTTGAAATCGGTTGAAAAATGTAGGAAATCCGATCCAATATATAAAGAACAGATACACACACACAACCTGGGTTTTATAATAAGTATGATGTAAAACTTTTTTTTTGACAATGTTCACCCTCTGCAAATCTCAAGAGCCACAAGGGTTATAGAGTAAAAGGTTAGAGGCACAGTTTTAGGGGATGTGTAGGAAAGATAACAGTTAACTCTAGAGTTGACCTGGTTAAGATTGTAGTGATTGAGGAAGCATCATATTGGGAGTCGGTTCTACTAAAAGCAATTCAGAAGTTGTCGCTGCTTGAATGGAACTTACATCTCACCAATGGAATATGAAGGGCATGAAGGTGGTCCATGACAATGATAGGACAGGGCTAAGCCGTGAAGGTAAAAACTGGTGGAACTAAAGAATGTAGTTCGTCTGTGGGAAAGGGGTTTTAGGATGAAAATTCATCACCCACAAGGACGTGGAGATGTTTTTGGACTATCAAGACTAAAAAGTGAAAACTGGTCAGCTCTTGTCCATATATGGTAGAAATCTGTTCATATCATTATTGAACATATTCATAGATAATACAACCAAAAGTGATAATAAGAGCTCTGGAAATAATATGTCATATTAAGAACCTTAATGATAAAAACAATCAATATTTTTTCCCCCAGTAATAAAGCTACAACTTCAAAAATTTAACCCAGAAACCCCAAATCTTTCAAAATTCTTCAAATAAAAAAAAATAACTGTCTTTTAACTGCAGTTAAAAAAATTGTCCTGTCTTTATGACACTATCCTCTCACCAATGAGATGTGCTACTTTGGTCATGTGACCTTTATTTTCATGAAATTGAGGCTGAACCAAGAAGATAATATTTGGTCCATTCAGAGACAACTTGTTGTCCTGTTGGTGTAAAAACATGTTGCCTGGAATATTCGGTAGAGAAAGACCATTCTAACCAAACATCTAAACTATTTTTGGTATACTCATACTAATCTTGATCTGTCTCTTGTAAAAGTAGATGATAGCAGGAGGAGTCAGGTACTTACTGGAACAGTACAGTGAGATGACCATTTTTCCAGCATCTTTAGTGATGGATTGTAAATAGAAGTTCCGTGCATGATCTTGTCTGTTCAATATAAGATTATGAGGCAGTATGCAAAAAACTTCTCAGCCTGACCAAGACGGAATTTCAAAACGAATTCTAATGTTTTGTCTTTTGGTCAGATTTTGCAAAGTGGGTCATACTAAAAACTTTACAGCACCCCCTTTAAAAATGTACCTTGTGCTGCATGACTTAAAATAAGGGTGGGAGGCATAAAACCCTTTCCAATATCTGAATATAAGATAAATGAATATTATGGGAAGGCAAAGATTTTTAAGCAGTAAGGGAAGACGCCTCATGGATGAGTTTAACAAGAAACGACAAGAAAAGTAGAAACAGTCATTATTAGGAAGAGGAAATCGACAGCTGTCAGCAGGAATTAAATTATGCTATTAGAATGTTGGGGAATATTGGCCCAAGAGCTCCTGCAACCAGGTACACACATGGCACAAGTTGCACAATGCATTCTTCTGCTGAAAAAAAAAAAAAAAAAAAACATGCAAGAAAGCCTGGAATAACAGCTTCTCAAAAATAATAAGAAAAAAAAAGAAAACTGCGAGAAATGATATTATATATATATATATATATATATAAAATGCTACATTTTTTTATCATTTCGCCCCAAGCAAGGCAATATTGCAAGGGGTTACCAAGTGTGGAAAAAGAAAATCCTAATTAAGAAGAGAGAACAATAAACGAACAGAAATCAATTAAAGATAACGATCGATATTGCATTTAAATTTTTGAAGAACAAAGTTGATTGGGAAGCAAGAGGCAAGAGAGTTTCATAAACGAGAAGTGTGAGAGAAGAAACTGTAACTATCATAGAACTTTCAACTGTAAAATGATGAGAGCTGCCAATCTAGTACTGTGCTTAAATCTGTAACATTGAGCTCATCAGAACAATTGCCATATGCCATATAATTCTCATGTATATATTCACACATGCTTTGGACATGAGGTTCAAACCAGACATCAAGTAAACCTTTTTGGACATGAGGTGCCAGCCGGACATCAAGCAAAACCCCGACGTGGAGGTGACAGCCGGACATCAAGCAATCTGTTATCATGTAGTTTCACAGTGGAGGCTTGTATTTCACTAAGTCGGTCCTAAAATAGGTTCGATGTACAAAACGTTAGGAACTTGATATAATAGTTAATAACACAGTAATTTAGTTGTGGTGGCTGATACTTTAATGTCCAACATCAACTGACTCACCAACTCACTGGCGACTGCTACTACTACTACTTATTATAGGTGGGAGAGTCTATTAACTATAGAATAGGTGTGTACCAGTATAACACAAACCCTGATGTGGAGGTGCCATTTTGATATAGAAACACTATTTATAAATTAAAAAAGAAAAAATTCAATAAGACAAAAATGTTAAGAATATAATTTAATCAGTGATCTCATCCACAGTAAATTTATGTCCAGGCTCTTACAACATTTCATTATTCTTGGCAGATCTTCTATTATCACAATGTTGGATATTTAATAAGAAAAAGTGATGGAAACCCAAATAAAAAGAATCTAAAGGAAATCAGTGAGATTTTATACCAAAACACACTAAAAAATCTTTAACATTCCCAGCATCTCTTCATTCGTGCGCACGTGTAGTTGCATCAATGTAAACATAAACTTAGTTTGAGAAAGTCCTAAAGAACAAAATGCCTCACCCAAAACCTATTTCCACCTTGTTGTACAAATTTCCTCCCAAATTGTTCTTGATATATAAAAACTTATATATCGTTATCCCATGTCTAATAAACAAGAGTAGAAATTTATTTTATCTTTTTGTTATAATATAATTTTTATTTCTATTATTTTAATTTATATGTCATATATTTTAAATAATAAAAGCGTCTCTTAATGTCCGTTGTCTTGAGAAAGGAGTAATTCTTTAAGGAAAGGAGATATTTTCTCTTTAAATAAGTATATCATTCTTTTCTTTTAATTTATTTTTATGCATAATGATGCATTTTGATTTTACTGTTAAGATCCTTTTGAATTTATTTTATATATATATAATATATATATATATATATATATATATTTATATAAATTATATATATATATATATATATATATATATATATATATATATTATATATATATATATATATATATATATATATATATATATATATATATATATATATTATAATATATTTGAAAAAAACCACTAATTTAAGGTTCCATGTAATAAATTATTTCACCACAGCCTTTTTAAAGGGCTCTGGATCATCAGTTAGGGATAAGAATTGAAATGGTACATCTAACTCACTCATGTCTTCTCTCCCCTCCTCAATATTCGTTAATTTATATATGCTTAATCCTGGCCAATCAAAAATGCATAAATTTTTTTTTTTTTTTAACCTTTGGAAGTAAAGTCTGATGATCCAGAGTCCCCTTAAAAAGGCTTTGGTGAAATAATTTATTACATGGAACCTTAAAGTGGTCTGTTTTTATCCAAACATATTTGCTCTGAATTGACATTGAGCTCTCCGGATATCATCCTCCTTGGATCTAAAAATTACCTATTTTTTTTATATATATTATATTATATATATATATATATATATATATGTATTTAATTAATTGATCGAGTCTGATAGAAACCTCAACAGAATGCAAAATTTTCCAAACTTGATTTAGAAAGTCCTATATTTGGGACTACATCATCAGCATCCACTATTTTAAGAATTGAAACCCTGACAGTTAGGTTGTTAAGTGAACACCATACCAACTGTTCCAAATGGGCCTATCCATTTAAGAGATTCCAAATCAGACTCAACTTACTTTTTAAGTCACATATTCCATATTTATTTATATATATATATATATATATATATATATATATATATATAAAAAAGGTGTTCCAATAATTTGAACCGATTTTGAATTTGAATTAAGTTTAAGCGTCTAATGATTTTTTTTCTTTTTCTTTCAGATTTAACAACTTAAGTCTTTGGCAATTTCAATCATGGAAAGATTAACAATAAAACAATGTGTTAAAGTTATCAAAGCTGTTTATAAAAATGGATGTATAAACAGAAATGCATTTTGCGCACTTCACAATTTTTTTGGTCAACATAATTGACCAAACAAGTGCAATATTAAAGTGCATATGACATTTATATACTAATGCCATCTTACGTTTCTACCAATTCCCAGTCAGCTCCCTTATACTGAAATGCTCATTTTGTAAAAAAATTCCATAAGTACAATGGATAAAATTAAAAATTCTAAAATAACTATGGGTGCGCTTGCAAGTATCTTTAAAAATCACAATGACAACAGAACACACATTTCATCACAGTTACTACAGCATGATTGTTTGTGTAATTTACCCCTGAAGATGATCTTAGAAAAGGTCAAAAGTACTTGGGTTAAAAGAAAAACTATAGCACATTCCTGAATGGATTTCATCTCAACATCAAGAAACTCATTAGACAACTGGAAAATATATATATATATATAATCCGATGATATATAATCCAAGTGAATCCTAATAATCCTGTTTTTTTTTTCCTTTTTCTCTCTCCCTCTTCCTTTAATGCTTGGATTCTCACTATAATATTGTAAATTTATGTCTAAACCTTCATCTGTTACTCCCACTGTCTTTCTTCTCTTTCTTTTTTCTTTCTCTTTTTCTATCTTTCTAGTCTTTGTTTAAATTTTAAGCTCTTCTCTCATTACCTAACATCTGAGTTGACAAGGGGCCCACAAGTAAATCTTGTAGACCAAAATAGCTACTCTGAATGAGGTCATTTCGGATTTCTATTCTATGTTAATGCACACACACACACATATATATATATATATATATATATATATATATATATATATGAGACAGGTTTCATTGAATAATTTAGACAAGTGTTGTCTAGTTATTTTCAGGTGGATCCTTTCATATTCACAGACAAGCTTTTTGGTATCATTAAGAAAGAGAGAAAATTACTGTGTTAATACATATTTTATTCCAAGTACTTTCAACATAGCACAATGTCATCATCAGGGTGTTGTTTATTTCAAGACAAATATTGTAGTGTTCATTATTTTCAAAGACGAAATTGCTGTGTTTATCTGAAAGTTAAATTTTTTTACTTGTGAAATGAAGAATGCTGATTTGACTACTGTGTGATATATATGTGTGTGTGTGTGTATACATATATATCATTTATTATAGGAGATTAAATCAAAAACCTGTTAAAAATCGCTACACAATAACAATCATGTTTCAACACTACAAATCTGTCTCCTTGGGAAATGGTAAATTATATTTAGCTCTACTCTGTATTGAGCCCTCTTTTAAGTTAAATGTTATGGACAGTGGAATTATACTCCATTTGTTCTTAACTGGAGAGATATGTATGTGGGGGAGTGTGTCTGTATAAAATCTTAGTCTTCACCTGTACTAATCATCTTGAGACACTTAATGTAAGAATAAATCTATCAAAAGAGCTCCTGGAATTATTTTTATTCCCATCAACAAAACTTAGATATAATCATCTAAAAAGCTGTGAAACAAATGACCCGTTGTACCTGGGGATACTTTTACTTTTGATCAAGATGACTTCTGAAAAATAAAACCAAAGATTTACAGCAGAGTGTACAACATTTTCCAAACATTGATCTTGTTATAGTGGAACACACCTATTCTATAGTTAATAGACTCTCCCACCTATAATAAGTATGAGTAGTAATAGTAACGAGTAGTCACTCAGTGGGTCAGTCAGTCAGTCGATGCCGAACAACCGTTAGTCGGATACTAAACTATCAGCGACCACAACTAGATTACTCTGCGTTATACCTATTATATGAAGTTCCTAACATTTTGTACGTCGAACCTATTTTAGGACCGACTTAGTAAAAATACAAGCCTCCACTGTGAAATCACTCTATAACAGATCTCTAGTTCGGTCTTCATCTAACACGTTCTGACACCTTCAACTTCACCTCTACTCAAAATGAAACCACTTTTACAATTGCCTATGTTAGCCCCATCTTCAATCCTGAAACCAATCACTGAATGGTGTCAGGGCTCAAAATTTGTGCTATCACATCTGGTGGAAAATAGGACATTTGGTTTAGGATGAGTGACTTCTCCTTTGTGATGATGCAAAATGTTAAATTAAAATTCTATTACATTTACTCTAAAAGAAACTATTTTCTTAAGATGAAGATGTCCTTGCAAACAACCCATGATAGTCAAAAATACTAGGAACACAACACACAATTTTGGCAAGTTCTTTGACAAGTCTCCACCTGTCATATGGTTTATTGGACACCAGTAGAAACTTGCCAAAAGGCTGAGCAGATATTCCCCATTTTGTTCCATCGACTATAGTAGACCAAACACTTTAAGAGTACTTCCACTCCAGCAATCAATCAAATAAAGTCTGAACAAGCAGATGGGAACAATGCAAAATTCAGATGAGAATAGTGATGAGCAGACAGAGAACAGTGGAAGTGTGCTGGGCTCATAACCCACAAGGTCTATAGTTAAAAACTATGCTCTGCTATCAATTCATGGGTAGACTAAGATAGTGCATGTACATATTTTGAAGATGCTAGCTTACTAGATGGAAGAAATGAGATTTGTTCTTCTAGGAGTGAAAAAGGCTGGACATGTCATTCGCTGAATGCAAAGACAGCTTTTCTGCAAAGGAAAGATTCTTTTGCATCTGGAATCAATGCTGGGCAATTTCACAGGTTAAACATTTCTACTTTTTTGTGGGTGACAACAATAATTATGTTTCTATTTCTTGGCAGTCTCACAGAACCAAGAGAGTTGCAGAGTTTTTCTGCTCCATTTCTTCTTTTTTCCCCACCTCCAACAGAATTATTTTTAATATCCCTAATGCTTGTCAGGAAAATTCTTTCATTCTTTTTTTTTAAGCTCTGAAGTAACAAGAAAGATATAATAATGCCTAGAATTACTGGAGGGAAGCTGCAGCAGCTCTTGACCAAACAGAAGAGAACATATTAAAAAAAAAAAATCTGCTTAAATATACACTCCAAAATAAAAGGAATCTCTTGTTCACATGCAAGAAAACACAGATGTCCTAACCAGCATTCATTAGTGGCAGCCACAATCATAACAGTGTAAGTCATGCAGATGACAGTGTTGATAGTAGACCCAGAAAGAAAACTACTACAAAAGGAAAGTGAGAAGAAAGGACTAACCATCAACTGAAGAAGACAGAAGTTACCAAAAGGAACAACCCAACATGCAAATTACAAAATGGAGATACCAAAATCAAACAAGTACAAAAATTTAACTATTTGGGAAGTATTTAAACAGAGGATGGAACATGTGACACTGAAATCTGAAGGTGCATTGGGATAGCAAAAGATGCCTCCCAAAAGCTAAGCAAAGTATTAAGAAATTGGAAAATTTTGTTAGAAACAAACAGTACTGAACTGTGATGTAATGTCAGTGAATGCTGAACAAACTCTTCACAGATGAAGAAGACACCCAAACAAACAGAAATGTTGTTCTACAGAAGGATGCTGAAAATATCATGATCTTTTGATCTGTCCTCTTAATAATAACACAAAGAGATTTTGACAATAAAATTTTGTTTTTATTGTGTTTTGGGCGTTTTTCATCATATATCCATTTAAACAAAGGAAAGAGTACTGAACTATTATGTAATATCGATCTTCCTGTATGGCAGTGAATGCTGGACAATCTCCTCACAGATCAAGAAGAGACTTGAGGCAGCAGAAATGTGCTGCTACAGGAGGATTCTGAGGATAACATGGACCAAACATGTGAGCCAGAACATAATTTTAAATTAATTAGAAAAGGATACCTATACTTAATATCAGAAAGAAAGTTGAAATTTATAGGAAAGAGGGCTTAGAAAATTGGATACTCACAAGATAGATGACAAAGGGGACAGAGGAAAACAATGCATAAACTATTGAATGAGTTTGAGTAAATATATCACAGGACTTTGGAGAGATAACAACAAACATTTTTAAGAGTTATAAATTATAGGGCACAGTGAAGAGCTATGATCATCAATGTCCTGAAGGGAGATGGCACATAGAGAAAGAACAAAGTCAAATTTGAAGTGGGGAGAATAAATTTCTTAAAAGACAAATAAAAAAAACCCAGGTGATCCTCAACCCCTCCCCACCAATCACTACAATCTTAACCTTTTTCTGAGGGTTAATCATAAACTTCCACTCCTATATGCACAAATGTCCTCCTAAGGTAGCCCTCTACCTCAAGTGCCCCCACCCATGAGCCTTGTATAAAAAAAAAAAAAAAAAAAAAAAAGATATGATTGAATGCATTTGTGATCTGTCATCGGAAAAAAGTGTTAGCCAAAAAGTAGGCCATGACTGAGTAATGGAAAGAAAAAAAAAAAGCAACTCAATTGAGTGAATATGAATAGAGTCCCTAGGTCCAGTTGATTGTTGACGCACAAAAATATATGTACCAATATATTTAATAAAAAAAGAACCTGTCATTTCCCTAAATATATTCTGTCAGTTTTAGCTAAGATGGATGGTATCAGAACTTCAAAAGGAGGGGAGAGAGAGAGAGAGAAGAAAGAGATTTAGGACATAAGTGAATAAATCTGTTCCAAATACCTTTCAATGTTAACCCCTTATTTCTGTAGTTTCTTAAGAACCCAAGTCCAATATTACAGCAGATAGAAGAGGAAGGCATAAGAATGCTGCCAGTTAATTTACTACCATTCAATGTCCTTCACTTGTAGCTGGTGTCCAAGACCTTTAATGTAAAATTCAATATGGGTTTTTATTCTAAAATCATCACATTGGCCAATTTTATTTATTTTTTCACTTTACAAGTAGAATTTAAGTTTAAATAATCTGTGAGAGGTGAAAAATTTTATCAGGGCTTTAAAAACAAACATTTAAAAGTATATATTCACATGGTATATAGAAATTCAAATGAAATGGGAGGAAGCGTAATGACAAGCAAATAGAAATTATTAACCCCTTCAGAAAAAAAGGAAAAAAGAAAGAAAAAAGGAAACAAAAAAAGCTGTGAAAAAGGAAAGAGAAAAGGAAAGCAGAAAAGGAAAGAAAATTTGCTACTAAAGAAATGTTCCTGTTCAAATGAAAAAAAAAAAAATTAAAAAAAAAAAAGAAAAAAAAAAAAAAAGTGAAAAAAAGAAAAAAAGTGAAAAAAAAAAAAAAACGGAAAAAAAAGAAAAAAGAACGGAAAAGAAAGAAAGACAAATGAAAAAGAAAAAAAAAAAGAAAAAGAAAAAAAAAACGAACGGAAATTTTTAAAAAAAAAAAGAAAGAAAACGAAAAAGAAAGAAAATGAAAGAAAAAAAAAAAAAAAAGAAAGAAAAAAACGAAAAGAAAAAAAAGAAAAAAAAGAAAAAGAAAAAGAACGGAAAAAAAAAGAAAAAAATACAAAGAAAAAGAAAAAGAAAAAGAAAGAAAAAGAAAGAACGAATGAAAAAAAAAAAAAAAAGGAAGAAAGAATGGAAAAAAAAGAAAAAAAAAAAAAAGAAAAAGAAAAAAAAAGAAAAGAGAAAAAAGGAAAAAAATGGGAAAAGAAAAAAGGGGGCTAAATTGTCTGTGTATGTGTAAACGTGTTTCTGCAACTTCAAAATATTTTTACAGTTCATTTCACTGTGTTTTTTTATACTATATTAATTTCATATTTACAAGATATTTTTTTCCATGCAAGGGAGGCAACTTTTGTGTTCCCTAATTTATTATTTTTTTTTCATATTTATTCAAAAATTATATCATAAGTATGTCACAACATCACTAAAAATAGCCATTTTGTTTCAACATTTCTGGTGTCTTGTCAAGTGATGATGTTGGTTGCAGAATAGAGTTATTCTGCAATCAACACCATCACTTGACACATACATACATACATATAATATCAATTGATAATTAGTAGGAATAATTTAAAAAAAAAACAAAATAACAATGTAAGTAACAGAGCAATAAAATAATAATGAGTATAGACGATCCTTAAAAATCCATTCAGCTATAATTTATTTCATGAATATATAAATATTAATCTCTTCAGACAAAAGTTCTTTTAATAAATGGAGTCAATCTATCCAGCTGAAAGGAAAAGGGAGAGGAGAAAAGAAAAAAGTAAAGGAAAAAATGTTAATATTAAAAGAGGAAGTAGAAAAAGAAAAATTTCGATATAATGTTTTAAAAAAATTTTTAGAGGGGAAGATAGAAAGAGAGAGTGGCAAGAGATTGGAAGGGGGGAGGGAAGGAGAGGGTGAGAGAGGGAAGGAAAGAAAAGAAAGGAAAATGGAAGAATTAAACATGAGCTGATAGAGTGACCTAGAAAGGATTTTTTCTTTAGAGACTGAACAAAGGGTAAGGAAGGGAATGATCAGATTTAAAATAGATACATTAAATTGTCTGATATTCATGTCTTTTATAAAAAATAGATTTTTTAATATATATATATATATATATATATATATATAAGGTATACTCAATACTTCATTAAAAAAGAAAATACGTTGATGAAAAAAGACACCAAACTTGATTAAGCAATTTTTATCCTCTAAGTGTTTATGTTATTAAGAGGAAAATCAAAGTATTTTTTGAATATTTAAAAAATTTTTTAATCCTTTCTAGCATGTTCGAAATTTTAGTTAAAAATCTTGTTTTTTCTCGAGTCATCAAAATTACTTAAAACGAATATCTGTCTCTTTTGACAATTTTGCAAACAAATGTAAAATTCTCCATTTAAAAATCTTGTAAAATGCAGTTATAATTTTTTTCAAAAGTTATTTTAGGAAAATTAGAAAGTGTAAAGTATACTTAATGAAATTTGAAACAAAGATTACTTAATTTTTTTAAGTAGAAAAAATTTAGTTGGAAATAAGTCTAACAGTGGTGATTGATTTTGGAGGTGTGAACTGACATTTATATCAATGTATTGACAACTAACGTCAGGGCAATTTATTGAAAGGAAGGGCAGAAATGACAGTATTTCAAATTTTAAGTGAACCAGCTTATTTATCTATGAAGTAATTCTTAAAAATTAAATACTTTCAAAATATTTTATTGATTTTTTTAGGTACTTTTTAATGAAGATATGTCCAAAGCTTGCAATTTTTTCCATCCCTAAAATTGAATCTAAAAATGAAAAAAATTATTAATTGCAGCATATATCTCACTGAAAAGAAAAAATTGATTATATCTTAAAAAAAAGGAAATATTTATTGAAATATGTAAAAAAAAAAAAAAAAAAAAAACTTAAAAATTTTAAAAATGTGATGATGATGGTCGGTCAGTCAGTCAGTCAGAGAATTTGATACCAAATCAATGCAATTTATGAGGTTGGAGCCTCGCTATCAGGAGAAATAACTCTTAAAACATGGTGTATTATTTCTGAATTGTGTCTCCGTAGTTTTGCTGGAAATGTTTTAACACATTTTTTAAGATAAAAAAAAATTATTACAAAAAAAACATAGAAATTTTTTTACTAAAATAAGTTCTTTGAAATTTAATTGTAAAAAAAAATATTAAATTTATGGACTAAAGTTATTCAAACTTAATTTTAAAATATTCCTTTTTCATTTTACATTATTTACAAAAAAAAAACATGAAGAAAAGCCATTAAAAGTTTTTTATTTAAATAAAAAGTTTTATTGGGTTTTGTATTTTACAACTCAGGACTAAAGTTTTAGAAACATTTTTCATTTATTTAAAAAAATTAGAAAAAAAAGTTCTGCATTTAATTAATGCACATTTTCAAAAAAAAAATATATTTTTTGTAAAAAAAAATTTTTTTCCATGAAAAAAAAACATTTCTAAAATAAATCTATTCATTTTAGAAGAAGTTCTGAAAGTTTCATTAAAATCTAATAATTATTTCATTTTTGCAAGAATTTCCAGATTAATGTGTTCTTCAACAAAAAACAAAAAAACGAAACACCAACAACAACTAATGTTAAATATTACAAATGTGTTGATATAAAATACTTGGGTTATTACTGACAACAGGTGAATCACCGACCTGCATCTTTTAGCTGGGTGTCATCTCAGGAAAATTTGGCTACCTTGATTGTTTGGTGTGAAATTGAGTTTAAAACTTATTCCTGCATGATTCAGGGTGAAAGCACACACATTACAAAATGAATGTGAAATAAGTGACATTTTAATCAACTTTTTTGGGAAATTTTTTTTGGGAAAATTACCGATTATTCAGAAAAGATATCCCCCAGTTTTATTTTTTGATCTTTATCACATAATACCATTCCCTGGTTCCACTCAATTTGACCATCACCACTAGGACCCACCATCCCAGGTAGTTGGCATCAACACATCCTCATCCTCTTCACATTGGTGAGGAGGAAATTGCACTTAGACAACTTCTTCCTAAGAACTGCTACTTTGTGGAAGAAACATCAAAAACGATGCTTTGCCAACCACCACAGGCTTAACCTCTTCAAACCTAGGGTCAACTTTTATCAATTCTACATATCCTAATAATATGCACTTTCACCTCTTTTCCTTTACAACCTTACAACCACCACATCATCTTCTACCTTGAGTTTTCTTAAACCCTGTATTAGGTGAACAAAAAAGGTATGGAAAAACAGACAAAACATTTATTTTTTAATTATTTCACCCCAAGCAAGACGAGTACGCAGTGATTACAGAGAGTGAAAGTGAGAGCAAAGACTGGGCATAGGGGGGGGGGGGGAAGCAAGGAAAGGATAAAAAGCTGAACAGGGTTCAAGATGACAGAAGTGATATTGCATTTAAATTTTTGAAGATTCTAGTTTTCAGGGAAGCCAGGAAGTTCCACAGTGCGAGAAAAGAAACTGTTGGAGTAGAAGTGGCGGTTACATTTAACTATTTCAAAAGTAAAAAGGGTGGGGAACTAGAAAACATATATAAAAGGTTCTAT
Organism: Acanthosepion pharaonis; assembly: GCA_903632075.3. Classification (NCBI taxonomy): domain Eukaryota; kingdom Metazoa; phylum Mollusca; class Cephalopoda; order Sepiida; family Sepiidae; genus Acanthosepion; species Acanthosepion pharaonis. Next base: position 394,264 of record CAHIKZ030001908.1, read on the forward strand.
GAAGGATCGTTTATCATCATTTCTTTGGAGAATTTGACAGAAGAAAAAATATCTGCAACTGATGTCAAAGATCATTTTAATCAGGATCTGTTCCTAAATAAAATTCTCTTCATGGGGAAAAAAAAACAAAAAACTTTATGATTGAGGCTTTGTAAAAAGAATCCATTAGAGCAAATAAACCATAGAACATTTTTGGTTATTTCTCAAAAGAGATGAATCTGTTGTGTCTAAATGAGAATTTAAAACACAATATAAGACTTATGGACATTTCAACATTCAGCAGAAAGAGTAAGTGGTGGAGGGGGGGGCATTAATGCATTATTAACCACAGAGAGAGTAAAAGAATGGATATAAAATAAGTCAGAGAGAGAGAGAGAGAGAGAGAGAGAGAGAGAGAGAGAGAACAAATGCAAAAACAGAGAGAGAGAGTATGAATAAAAAAAACAGTCAGAGAGAAAAAGAATGGATTCAAAATCAGTCAGAGGGAGAGAGAGAGAGAATGGATACAAAACCAGAAAGAGAGAGACTATGGATAAAAACAAGTCAGAGATACCTTGAAGAGAGATAATTAATATAAAACCAGAGAGAGAGAGAGAGAATGAATACCAAGAGAGAGAGAGAGAGAGAGAAGAATGAATACAAAACCAAAGAGAGAGAATGAAGAGAGAGAAACAGTAAGAGGAGAGAGAATGGATACTAATACAGAGAGAGGGATAAAAAAAGAGAGAGAGAGAGAGAGAGAGTCAGAGAAGAGAAACCAGAGAGAGAGAGAGAGAATTCAAAACCAAAGAGAGAGAGAGAGAGAATGAATTCAAAACAGAGAGAGAGAGAGAGAGAGAGAATATCACAAAGAGAGAGAGAGAGAGAATGGATACTAATACAGTCAGAAGGGGAGCGAGAGAAAAAATTGGATACAAAACCAGTCAGAGAGAGAGAGAATGCATACAAAACCAGTGAGAGACATAGAGAAAGAAAATTAATACAAAAGTAGTTAGAGAGAGAGAAAGAATACAAAACCTGAGAGAGAGAGAGAGAGAGAGAGGAATACAAAACATGTCAGGGAGATAGGGTAGGAATAAAAAATCAGAAAGAGAGAGAGAGAGATTATGAAAAAAAAAAAAACAGAGAGAGAAAGAATGGACATAAAACCAGCCAGGGGGAGACAGAATGGACACAAAACCAGCCAGGGGGAGACAGAAGGGACACAAAACCAGCCAGGGGGAGACAGAAGGGACACAAAACCAGCAGAGGGGGGAGACAGAAGGGACACAAAACCAGCCAGGGGGAGACAGAAGGGACAAAAAAGAGAAAGGGGGAACAAAAGAAAACCAGGGGGAGAGACAGAAGGGACACAAAACCAGCCAGAGGGGGAGACAGAAGGACACAAAAACAAAAGAGAGAGAGAGAGAAGAGGACACAAAAACAGAGAGAGATAGAGAGAAGGGATACAAAACCAGTCAGAAAGAGAGAGAATGGATACAAAACCAGAGAGAGAGAGAGAGAGAGAGAGAAAGAATACAAAACCTGTCAGAGAGAGAAAGAGAGAGTAGGAATACAAAATCAGTGAGAGAGAGAGAGAGTATGAATAAAAAAAAACAGAGAGAGAAAGACTGGATATAAAACCAGTCAGGGGGAGATAGAGAGAAGGGATACAAAACCAGAGGGAGAGAGCGAGAGTATGGATAAAAACCAGTCACAGAGAGAATCAATACAATACCAGTCAGAGAGAGGGAGAGAGAGAGAGAGGGAGTAGGCATACAAAACTAGAGAGAGAGAGAAAATAAATACAAAATCAGTTAGAGAGAGAAAGAATGGATACAAACACAGTCAGAGGGCAAGCAAGAGAAAGAATGGATACAATACTAGTTACAGCGAGTGAATGGATACAAAACCAGTCAGAGAGAGAAAGAGCATATGGATAAAATCCAGTCAGAGAGAGAGAGTATCAACAAAAAACAGTCAAAGAGAGAAGGAGAGAGAGAATAAATAAAAAACCAGAGAGAGAAAATGCATCCAAAACTACTCAGAGAAAAAGAATAGATACAAAACCAGTCAGAGGGAGAGACAGAAAAAATGGATACAAAACCAGAGAGAGAGAGAGAGAGAGATGTTAAAAAAAAAAAAAAGAAAGAGAAAATGGATACAAAACCAGAGAGAGAGAATGAGAGGAAAAATGGATACAAAACCAGTCAGAGAGTGAGAAAAATAAAAAACAAAGAGAGTGAGAAAAGATACAAAACCAGTTAAAGAGAGACAGAGAGGTAAACAAAACCAGTCAGAGAGAGAGAGAGAGAGAGAGAGAGCAAGGGATAAAATATACAAAATCAGTCAAAGATGAGGAGAGAGAGAGGAAAAAAATGTTAACCCACTGAGAGACAGACAAAAAAAAAAAAAAAAGCAATTCAGTGTTCTCTCACTCTCTCTCTCTCTATATATATATATATGATAATCTTTATGAACCCCAAAATAACACTTTCAAAAAGTAAAACAAAATAACAGCGTCTGTTTCTAGCCTTTTTTTACAAAGAAAAATTAGTGACACCTTCTCACATAACTTCCTCTCTCTTTTTTTTTTTTCCCTCTATGGGTTTTTTTCTCCTCTACCCCTTCGATATCAATATATAACTTCCATTAAGTTAACCATTTAAATGTGTCAATGTCTGCTAACTAACTCATGTCTTCTCTCTCTCCCCTCACTTCCTCAATTTACATATGTTTAATACGGCCCGTCAAAAAATGTATATAAATTTTCTTTTCATTTTTTTGTTTGGAAGTAAAGTCTGATGATCCGCAGTCCTTTAAAAAAGGGCTGTGGTGAAATAATTTATTACATGGAACCTTAAAGTGATCTGTTTTTATTTAAATTATTTGCTCTGGATTTACATTGAGCTCTCTGGATTTTATCCTCCTTAGGTTTACCCATACGGATTACCTAGTTTTTCATAAACTATATATATATATATATATATATATATATATATATATATATATATATATATATATATATATATATATATATATATATAATAATAATAAATATATATATATATATATATATATATATATATATAATATATAAAAATAATATATATAATATAAAATGTAGGTGAAACAATACTCAACTGCTTTCCATGACTTAAAGTTTCATGTGGACACCAAGATATTGATGCTATTCTTTTACCTATATTTTATATTAACTATGTTTTTTATATATTTTATGTTGTTCACTGTCATTATAGCATCTGTTTTCCTATATGTAAGAACACCAAATAAAATATTGGTAGATCGTAACAAGAAACACAAAAACCAGAAGAGAGAGAGAGTCACAGAGGATCACCCCCACACATAGAGGATAAAACATTTAGAAAGAGAAGCAAGAAATCATAGAGTTTAAAATTATTGATTACTGCAATAGTAACAAATGTGTGATGTTCTGATCTGATATTTTCCTTGCAAGATAAGTAAAATGAAAAGTCAATCTCTGCTTGTTGAGTGCTAGTCAGACTTCCTCCCACACAATTGGCAGGAATTCAGTAATAATAAAAGCAAACCATTCATTTTAATATCTTCAATAGGTAGAAGTTAAGCAACCTTAAGCCTGGTCAATGCTTAGATGGGTGGCCATTTGTGAATGCTAGGTGCCTAGGCTAAATTTTCACCTCCAAATGTATGCTACACCCCACCAATTTATGATATGGGATGCCACACTCTAATACATCTCAATTTTCATCAGGTAGTATTCATATAAAATACAAATTTTACTATAACTTAATTATGTACAATAATAGATCATAGGCGATATCGTTGAACAATTCAACTAGAAAAATCGAAAATAAATATTAATGTATGTCAATACAAATTAGAGACACGTCATAATAGATCATTGTCTTAAATAATATTTTGCAACAATGAGAGGAAGAGAGAGAGAGAGAGAATGGATACAAAACCAGTCAAAAGGAGAGAGAATGGATACAAAACCAGTCAAAAGGAGAGAGAATGGATACAAAACCAGTCAAAAGGAGAGAGAATGGATACAAAACCAGTCAAAAGGAGAGAGAATGGATACAAAAACCAGTCAAAAGGAGAGAGAATTTTGAAAAACCAGTAGTTGAGAGAGAATGGATCAAAACCAGTCAAAAAAGAGAGAATGGAGACAAAACCAGTCAAAAGGAGAGAGAATGGATACAAAAAGTCAAAAGGAGAGAAATGGATACAAAACCAGTCAGAGGGAGAAAGAAAAATTAACTGGACAAATTGTTAGAGGTAGAGAGAGAGAGAAGAGCAAGGGAGAAAATATACAAAATCAGTCAAACAGGTGAGAGGAGAGAAAGAAAGAAGATAATTATGAGATATATAAATAGAAGAGCATATATATATAAATATATATATATATATATATATATAAAAATGTAGGTGAAACAATATTCTTACTGCTCAGCGACTTAAAATTTCATGTGGACATCAAGATATTGATGATATTTTTTTACCTATATTTTATATTAGCTATGTTTTTTATATTTTATGTTGTTCACTGTCATTCTAGCATCTGTTTTCCTATATTTAAGAACACCAAGTAAAATATTGGTAGATCATAACAAGAAACACAAAAACCAGAAGAGAGAGAGAGAGAGTCACAGAGGCTCACTCACTCACACACACACACACACACAGGATAAAACATTTAGAAAGAGAGGCAAGAAATCATAGAGTTTAAAATTAAATTGAGATTTTTCTTGTTACAAAGTTGAATCATTCTAACACATTTAACATTATGAATAAGAAAAATAATGAATTTTATATAGCATTTATTTGAGATTTAGCAAGAGCAAAACAAATTCACAGATTTGAACAAAAGAAAAAAAACACCAATTGACAAAAATCTGAAAATTTTTCATCATTTAATATTTGTGCTTAATTTAATTTATAATGTATACAAATGTAGGTAAAAAAAAGAAATTGTTGATAAAATATTGAGGGGTCACAAAGCACTGCCTGGGGGCCCCCAATCAGGTCTGGTAGCCCACGTTCAGGGCATAAAGAGGTAGTATGCATGAAATTACATAAAATACAATGTTTATATACAATATAAAATTAATAAAAAGTTTAAAAGTGAAAAGAAGCAAAGTATCTGTAAAGTGAAGGTTTGGTTTGCAAGCTAAGTATAATAACAAACTGGACACTGACTTTATGACTGACATTATATCAAAATGTTCAATTTACAGTGTAAACATATTGTTAAACTTTGTACCTACTTTCATGCCTGTTCACTTCAAAGAAAAAACAAAGGAAAGAAACGAAGTGGTTATAAAATGGGGGAAATATAGGTGAAAAAACAATACACTAACTATTACTACTGCAAGGAGCTTAAATAAGTATAGATTTTTAAGAAGACAGTGCTCTGCTTCAGACACTAACCCATAAATATCTTCTGTGATACAAAACACACCCATGTAGAAAAGGAATACATGGTTTAATCTCAAGAGTTTTTGTTTAATAACCAGCAGGTGGTTCTTTCTGAAGTCGAGTTTCCTAAGCAGCATCCACTTTGACCAAAGGGGAATAGAAAAGTAAAGGAGTGGATGAGGGGTTTTTTGGAGATCAAACACATACTAATAAATTGTAGCAACTTCAGCCAAATCTATTTAAAATATTACCAAACAACCAACATGGAAGAACTCATTCAGGACATTAATCCATATAATATCCTACAATTTCTTAAAAAAAAAAATCAAACTGTATTCCAAAATATAACATAAAACATACATATCACTAATGATTATGTCCACACAAACATGTGTATTCACAAAAGCTGAGTATCACCTACCATGTATTCAATTGTGAAAACAGAAGAACATCATATTTTTATGACTTCAAAGCTCCCAAGAAAATTAAATTCCGGCATCAAATGACCAATAAGAAGTTACTATACTGTTAAAGCAAGCAAGTGAAGAACTGAAAATTCACTTAATTTAGTCACTTTTACAGTATTGCTTTCTATATTCTTCTTTCCAGTGAAAAAAAAAAAAAAACAGAACAAGGATTCTCAGAAAAATTGAGAACTGAGTCATTTTTAATTTCATCAACAAAAAAAAAAAATAAAACAATAAAAAAATAAAACGCTGACATTTCAAACTTATTTTAAATGTCATTTCTGCACAAATTTAGAATCAGATGATTCAACTTGCTTTTTGTTTTTTTTTATTTAATTTTTAATCACTTCACCCCAAGCTAGGCAATAAAGCCACTAAGACGCAATGGGTTACTGGGAATGGAAGAGAATGAGGAGACGTTAGCAATGAGAAAGAGCAACAAAAAAATAGGATTCGGAAAGACAGAAAACCCCGCAAGTGATGTTACATTTAAATTGTTGCAGATTGTAGGTGGCAAGAAAGCAAGAAGCCAGGAGAGAGTTTCACAAGCAAGAAGTGTGAGAGAAGAAACTATCAGAATAGAACTTACGGTTAAAACTAGAAATTTAAACAGAAAAATAATGAGACCTAGCAGCCCATCTAGTACTATTAATGAAGTCAAAGTACAAAAGAGGAAAATGTATCAAAGAAAAATTTTGTGTGTAGGAGGAGGAAAAGTGTTGGGCATTGTAACAACTCTTTGTTTTGGCATGGTAGCAGATCCTTTTAGTAAATTAACCTCTAACTTATTCAAAAAAGTTGACAACTGGATTCCTTTCATTTTTGAAAATCTTAAGTGGCAAGGAAGCAAGAAAAGAAACTATTAGAATAGAACTTAGTTACATCTACCTATTTCAAATGTAAAAAAATGAGACCTAATTGCCAATCTAGTATGCTTACATTCATACATTCAAGGTACCAAAGAGGAGAGCCCATTAGAACAACTGCCGTAAAAATCTGTCTATATTTCCGAGATGAGGTATTATGTACACTATTTACATTATTCAGACTACTGTCCTCATCTTTGTCGCCATATTACAACGTTTCGGCTGTTATACATTCCGGCCTTCTTCAGGTGGTTGGAATGTCAAACTGAACCCTTTTATTTCGCTCACTGGGGCTTTTTCTTTTGTTGGAACCCCATTGAGCGAAATAAAGGGTTCAGTTCGACATTCCAACAACCTGAAGAATGCCGAAGCGTACAACGGCCGAAACGTAATAAAGATGGCGATAAAGATGAGGACAATAGTCCAAATAATGTAAATAGTGCCATGAAAATATTTAACCAAAAAGTCAGAGGGAAGCCACATCATGGCAGTGGGAAAATGACTGAAGCTGCATTATCAGACCAGGACCAATTATATCTAGATAATCCTAACTTCTGCTTATGGAATCGGCAGACACATTTGCAGGTGGAGGCAATGTTCTTTTAGATTCAAGAAGTCTATCATGAACCTGAAGTCTTTGGCTCTCACAGATAAATATCACTTAAGTTCGATTTCTTTTGGCACCAAACAAAAGAAAGTAAAAGCATTTACTTATATCTCCAGTTAATATGTTTTGCATTATTAATAAAGTCATTGAGTGCGCCATTAACATACGAGCCATAGAGAATGACACATGTAGACTTGCTAAAATAATGTTTCCAGTAAAAGAGGTAGAAAGTTATGCTTCATGACAAATTACATCATATGCCATAAAGTTGAGCAAACAAGAATTAAATCATATATATATATATATATATATATATATTAACCAATAAAATCCCATCAGAAAGTTTGTTTGATAAACAATGATTACAAGAGCAAATACTGCCAAAACATTTGGCGCTCATAGTTTTAGACATATCATCTGTTATATTTGAACCATTTAGAGAATAACAATAATAATTCTTTCACCACTCCCGCAAATTTGAGAAAAAAACTTTCACAAGTAGCTGTGAAATTATTTTCTAATGAATGAAAACCTTGTATTCAAACAGTTCACACCGCCATATAAAATTAGATTTTGGAACTCCTTTAAGGATATAACAATAGAAGCATGCTACTTCTAGTTTCAAAAACATTTACAAAGGCCAGTTTGATCTCTATGTGTGTGCACACACACACTCACATAGTGGAAGAGAGACAGCCAGCAGCTGCCAATTAAGGCCTTGTCCATGCACACAATAGAAGGGATTAACCAGTAACTGCCTGCTAAGCCTTTGTCTACAAACTCACAAACACATTAGGCTGACTGTCATAAAGTAACTGTCCACACATCTCACACCAAAATAAGAACACTTAATTACTTTATAAAACAAACTTCACTGCAAGGAAAATTGAAAATTTTATTGTTATTGTGCATTTCTGAAAAGATAATACAAATGTTATTTCAAGTGATGTTCTCTTTCTATTTTTCCACCAGATAATAACCTTTTATATGTTTCATTTAAAAGGTGTGTTGCTGTTGTGCTTAAATATTTGGAATTATGACGTTCAAATGAAAACAAAAACCTTGAAAGACTGATCCCAACAAACTCACCAATGCCAATAAATAAATCCAAGTTTAAACTAGTCAGGCTTTTTTGTACCATAAGATATTAGAGCTTGAGTTTAACATTTATTTGGTTTATCTATAGCCCTATTTTCACCGTAATTTAGTACATCCATACTACCCAGTTGAGATCAAACTCAATTATTCCAATGTTTTTCTCCTCTAGATCAGTGATTCTTAACTGCCATTCTGCACAAAGTTCAAACAACAATGGGCTCAACATGATAGAACCAAGTGGACATCTGTGACTTTTGATCCACTTAAATGATTTTCCACTCAGTCATGGAATTGTATTAATTTTAAAATTAAAACAAAATTTTCACATTTCTAATAAAAATTAAAAAAAAAAAAGAGGTTCAAATCTAGAAACCTTTGCTTGCAGTTGAGCCAAAATTCCCTAAAAGATCTTAAATTTTGCATTTAACCCAATATAGATTTCTTTTAGTTGGATTTTTAGTGCCAAAAATGGATTCAGCACGCTGAGAAATATAATACTTGTCTAGATTCTGATAAATACAAGTAAGGTGATGTCAAAAATTGATATTTGATGCCTGACATATGGTTCAATATTTGATATTTGATACTCGGCACATGGTGCCAAAAAGTGGGTAGTGATCGATATAATGCACGAAAGGAACTGAGTACATTTTAAATATCTCCCCTAGAAAATATTTTACAAATTGAAATTGTTGTAATATTTGGAAACATCTAGTCCTGGGCATTTGTTAACATTATTTGAAGTTGTGGGGTCAGAGACTAAAAAGAAGAAAAAAAAGCAAGCAACATTTTGCGTTGTAGAACAACAAAATCCACTTGATATTCACTACTGACCAAAAATTTGGAACCACTTCGATTTTTCCTCTAAACTTAAAAAATGAATCAATCACGTTTCATGTGTTTAAAGAAATAAATTTATTTTTTCTGTTTGCAAACAATTATGCAATAATTTAAATCAAAAAATTTATATTTTCTTTTCATTAAAGGTGATCAGCATTTATTGTAAGCAAACATTTTTTGAAAATGAGTATCAATTTAAACCTGTTTTGATTAACTTCAAATGATCATAACTTGATGTATATGTAAAAGTAGGACAAATTTATACCAGTTTCTGAATTTCTGAGACTGTCTACTATGCAGACAATATTAAAACTTCATAAAGAAATGTAATTATGTATTGTTCTGGGCATTTGTTAACATTATTTGAAGCTTGCGGGCAGGGTCAGACCCCCCTCCAAAAAAAAAAATCAAACAAAATCTGGTTGCAGAACAACAAATTCCACTTGATATACATCTTATGATCAATTTTATCCCAGATTAGTTCAACTGATGAAAGATCTGGAGACTGAGGGGGTCAAGTCATGATTTGCAATTTTCCCCTCTTTTCCTTTGATTTTTAGATAATTTGTTCACAGTTTTGAGCTGTGTTTTGGGTCATTATCTTGTTGAGCTGTGTTTTGGGTCATTATCTTGTTGAGCTGTGTTTTGGGTCATTATCTTGTTGAGCTGTGTTTTGGGTCATTATCTTGTTGAGCTGTGTTTTGGGTCATTATCTTGTTGAGCTGTGTTTTGGGTCATTATCTTGATTCATATTATCTTGTTGAGCTGTGTTTTGGGTCATTATCTTGTTGAGCTGTGTTTTGGGTCATTATCTTGTTGAGCTGTGTTTTGGGTCATTATCTTGTTGAGCTGTGTTTTGGGTCATTATCTTGTTGAGCTGTGTTTTGGGTCATTATCTTGTTGAGCTGTGTTTTGGGTCATTATCTTGTTGAGCTGTGTTTTGGGTCATTATCTTGTTGAGCTGTGTTTTGGGTCATTATCTTGTTGAGCTGTGTTTTGGGTCATTATCTTGTTGAGCTGTGTTTTTTGGGTCATTATCTTGTTGAGCTGTGTTTGGGTCATTATTATTGTGATTTGGGTCATTATCTTGTTGAGCTGTGTTTTGGGTCATTATCTTGTTGAGCTGTGTTTTGGGTCATTATCTTGTTGCAAAACAAAATGTTGTCCAATACTGTGATGGTCAGAAGGAATTTTTATGATTTTTTTTATCTTAGAGAAACAATTCAGGGTGGCCACAAATCTTTGATCGGTAGGATAAGACATTTTTGAAAATGACTGTCAAGTTAAATCTGTTTGCCACTTATTAACCTCTATAAGTTTCAATTAACTTCAAATGATCATAAATCGACAAAAAGCGAGGTAGCACAAATTTATACCAGTTCTGGAATCCTGAGACTGTCTACTTTGCAGACAATATTAAAACTTCATAAAGAAATGTAATTATGAATTAGTTGATGCACTTTCAACCTTCTGAGCTATAATTTCCATTTTTTTGTCAGGGACTTTGCAAATATGGAAACCACAGCAAGGGGAGTAAAGTCCTTGTTTTCAATTAACATACTATACCTACAAAACTTTCAACTGAAACAGAAATAAATCACACTGAATATTTAAAAGAAAAGACACCCCTTACCTCGGGAAAGAGAATGAAGTAACAAAAAAAGAAAACAAAAAAAAAAAACTGAAAAAGCAAAATATACACAGGAATGTGAATGCAAAACAAAGCAAACAAAAAAGCAAAAAGTAAAATCTGAAGAAAAACAAAAAAAAAAAAAACTGTCCCAAAATGCCTCTCATCCAAAAAATGAAAAAAAAAAAAAAAAAAAAAAAAAAAAAAAAAAAAAAAAAAAAAAAAAAAAAAAAAAAAAAAAAAAAAAAAAAAAAAAAAAAAAACAGAAAGAAAAAAAACAAAAAAAAAAAAAAAAAAAAAAAAAAAAAAAAAAAAAAAAAAAAAAAAAAAAAAAAAAAAAAAAAAAAAAAAAAAAAAAAAAAAAAAAAAAAAAAAAAAAAAAAAAAAAAAAAAAAAAAAAAAAAAACAGCAAAAACAAAAACTCAAATAAAAAAAATAAAAAAAATGTGCCATGCCTCTTCCAGATGTCTCAGTCATTTCCCTTTAACTCTCCAAGTTTTTGGTTCACCACTGCTGTAGCCTGGTACTGAACTCACAACTCTTTGGGTCTAGTCACTGGATCTAACCAATGCCTTTATCCACTGGGCCATGTGTCCTTGAGGTCACACCACTACAGTAGTGGTGAACCAAAAACTTGGAAAGTTGAGTTAAAGGAAAATAACTGAAACATCCAGAAGAGGCATGGCTTGTGGAACTAAAACCCCAGTAGACAAAATAAAGGGTTTGATTCAAAATTCCAATCACCTGAAGAAGGCTGGAGTGTACAACGGCTGAAACATTCTGAACATGGCAATGAATATGAGGATAACAGTACAAATAATGTAAATAATATAAGTAATCATAATTAGCTCATCTCAGAGATATAGAAGAAAAACTAAGAAAAGCAAAAAAAAAGAAAAAAGAAGAAAAAAAGCCACCCCCACCCCAAATCACCCTCCAACCTTGAAACAAACTAAGAAAGAAGAAAAAGCCAATAACCAGGAGTCAACAATTGTATAGGAGTTGATACCCTCTATCTTCATTGTTAAGATAGTGAGAATTTATAAAAGAAAAAATATACCATATGGTAATTATAAAGGGGATGCAAAAGTAGGTATACTGTAGTAAAGCACAAAATATATTATATTGATTACCTACTTTTATATATTGTATTGATTTACTTAATGTATACCTACTTTTGCAGCTAATAAAATCACAGCAATTTCTTTTGTTGGAACCGGGCTGTCCGTTTTTAGCTCTTTTTGATCAAAGAATTGCACAGACAAATTTCCCCCACAGCAGAGGAGGCGATAAAATGACAAGGTTTTTAAATGTCTTTGTTTTTTCGTTTTTTCTCTTAAATATTTTTTTACACACTGCAGTCAAATTGATTTCACTGCAGCAAAATGATCCTTTTCAAACACAAAATTAACAACAACTCCAAAGTAACAGAATAAAACAGACAAGATTTCCAATCAAAACCCAGCGCCACCATTTCAGAAGGCTGAACTTTCTTTCAAGAATTACATTCACAAAGAAATCGATAACAGATAAATCAATAGTTAGTATTTCTGTTTTTTTTTTTTTTTGTTCTATATGATGAGGAGGAAAGTTTTTTTTGTTTTTGTTTTCTTTTTCTTCAGTTCTGTATAAGAGAGATAGTACTGTCAGGGAAGATTTGAGAGTCTTTTCATTTGCGCCTTGATTAAAAGTTCTTGACTTCATAACAAGAAAATTAACCTATAATTATTCATGAAGGCTCCATTTGTTGATTAAATGAAATCACAATCACATTTGGCAGCAATCGTGTTAAGACTTCCTTTATTACAGGAATCAATATGCAAAACTGCATGTAAGATGTCAACAACTTCTATCCCTAGATCCGTGTCGTTCATTAATGTGCTGTGTGTCTTCAGGACATGAGCAATCGTGGCTCTCCACGACTTTTTATCCTTTGTAGCTCTTCGCAATATTTGTCTTTTAATTATCCTTCCCACCCCCTGTTTTGTTATCCAATTACACACAATCAGTAGGTAGCTCAGCTCTATTCTTCTTGCCTTCAGTATGTATGGTGAGTGTCAAATTTTCCAAGCCTTCTTTCCTCATTGTGTCCCTGAAATTTTAACTGTCTATTTCTGATTTTAATTACAAGTGTCTTTTTTGTTTACATTTTCCTTAACACTTAAAGATAATTTAAAGTATTCAGAGTTCTTTTCTATTCAATGCCCTGCTGATTTCATTGTTGGGTAGTTTAATTCCTTCTGTTGACACCTGTTTTCCTTTATATGTCACTAACATTGCATATTTCACAATTACAAATTCCTTTAACATAACTTGGCAAATAAATTTGACTACTTGGAAACATTAGTTCAAAAAGTCACAATTTTAGGAACTTTCAATCTTATTTGGAAAAAAGATATTAAGATCCTAAGTCAGTTGGGAGGATGTTTCTGATTATTCTTAACAGGTCTGATAAAAATTAACAGGTCTCTTACTTTAGGCAGTGTGACATGATAACTACTATTAACATGTTAAAGAAGAGGAAGGACTAATTTCATAGTTAGGAACATTATTTTTGTCTTTCTTTCTCCCTTCATTCTGATGTGTACATGCGGGTGAATGGTGACAGTGAAGAGATGTATTTCCCTACACCATTGGTGGACGGACACTTGATCCTGGATTTCATACATGTCAACCTCGTGGTGGATCATGTGACCACTAAGAGATGCCAAGGCACCAAAATTTAAGAGATGGAAGATAACGACCAAATCAGTCAGATGTCAACTCCAGACGAACAGATGAGGCAATAACCAAGTGAACTGTGGATTTTACCAGTTTTACCATATCCATGAATTATTAATATATGTCGAGCACTGATGACTGTAGCATTTGCTTAATGGATAATGATCAAGATTATCTATGAATCCAGACATTCTGTTGTTATCATCACTCAGATCCTGTCTTTATAAGAACATTCAATGTGTTGACACTAAGGCAGATATAAGTAATATGTTAATTCTATTGACATTATTGAAACCTCTATACTATATGCCACATAGAATGCATGTCACCTAAACAGACTATTTCTTTTTACCTTCTCTTTCTGTCCTCATGTTATTAAGGAGTTTATATTAAACTGACACGACATATTCGCTGTCGATCTTTCACTGATTATTGCATTTTGTGTACCCTGTTCCCATCCTGCAGACATCCCTTGCTTATAGGGAATTCAGGTTTGGTTTGACTTGGTTTGGTTTGTTTTATGGCATATCAATGGGTTATTTAATGCCAACTGAATCTAACTAACGCTTTTATCCACTGTGCCATGTGTCCTTGAGTGGGCAAAGGCGTTGGTTAGATCAAGTAACAGGACCCAAAGAGTGTGAGTTCAATACCCGGTTAAGGCAGTGGAGAACTTGGAGAGGGGAATTAACAGGAGATAACTGATAACTGACATCCATTAAAAAACATGCCATGTGGAACTAGAAAAGTCTACCCCAGTGAGCGAAATAAAGGGTTCAGCTCGACATTCCAACCACCTGAAGAAGGCCTGAGCGTACAACAGCCGAAACGTTGTAATAAATATGGCGACAAACATGAGGACAATCGTCTGAATAATGTAAATAGTGTACATAATACCTCATCTCAGAAATATAGACAGATACTTTCTTAATTCTGTTTACTGGACAGTACTGTTTCTTATTTTGCATTTGACTATGGTGACACACTCAACAGTTCAGAGAATTGGAAATTCACAGGGTATAATAAAGGCAAAGAGGACAAACAGTTTGCATAATGAATGTCGGCTCAGAGAGTGGGAAGGACAGTGTGAAACCAAACACTCCTAAGAGCTACAAAGAACAGGAAGTTGTGGGGAGCCATGATCGTCCACAGCCTGAAGGGAGACAACGCATAAAAAGAAGAAATGAAAGAATTCTATCCTAAATATCACATTTAAATGTTCCAAGTCACTTTTCCCCAGACTTCTGGTGACCATTTATTAGAAACAATATGGTCAATTTGTCTGGAAATTGCATAATGACAGTTATTAAAAGACTGGTTGGCAAAGATAGCAAGTGCATTTTCATAGTCAATTACTAATTCAAATTAGTCACTTGGTGACAAGCCTGGCTTGATCAGCATCAGTAATTGGTTAGTGATGAGGCATTTGAGATTTGGCCACACCAATAAACTGAGAACCCAGATCAATTCGGCACTTCTCCTTAGGCACCAACTAATCATGAATTAGGTGGCTTGTTTATGCGTTAAACCACCTGTGAAATTGTCTGGAATGATTTTAACCCTGAGGCAAAGCCCTTGGCTACTGCCTGGCACGATACCAAAATCGAGCCAGTTTTGATGAAGAATTACTAAGTGTGAACGGTCATATTCTTCAAATGGAAAAATTATTATATGAAGTGGGAGCTGAAAAGTTCTCAGCCTAGCCAAGCTCTTTAAAAATAGAATAATAAAATATTTGATGTTTGCCTAGATTTTGGGAAGGAGGTCAAACCAAGAACTTTCAGGATCAACTTCAGGCAGATTTTTGGTTAACTCATAGGGAGGGATTTGGTTAACTCATAGGGAGGGATTTGGTTAACTCATAGGGAGGGATTTGGTTAACTCATAGGGAGGGATTTGGTTAACTCATAGGGAGGGATTTGGTTAACTCATAGGGAGGGATTTGGTTAACTCATAGGGAGGGACTTTTACATTCAAAGTTCTATGTACATAAAATTCATCAAAATTTAGAAATAATAAAATTATCTTTTATTTCACACTTTAATTTTGCATAATTTTTCTTTGCATAAATAACTGATCTCTGTAATTTGTTTACATTTATTTTG
>CAHIKZ030001908.1:412500-520000 GCA_903632075.3 Acanthosepion pharaonis
GATATGTGATGACCTCAATATGTACAGGGTACAGCTTAAGAAAGCTTTATACTCACTCTCACCTCACACAGTCAAAAGACCTAGAAGTGCCAAGGTTTGACCTAGAAGCTCACCCAATTGCCATCTAATGCAGAATTGACTTCAAATGAAGTCAGTGTGCCCATATAAACAAGTGAGCCTAATTGAATAAGGAGATACCCATACAAGACAATTGGATAGCAGTAAGTAATCTAAATGCCCAACCAAGGAGAGAAAAAGAACCTCTGCATACTATCAAGAAGATTGAATGTTTGAAGAAAGACCCAAAACCACATACCCTCAATTCGACTGACATTTAGATGATGAAATTCAAAAGTAAATAAACACTTATTTTACATTGGCATGTAAAAGTTTTAAGCCAATTACATAAAATGATTATACACCTTCACTTCAGTGATCTATGTTGTATCTACCATCCCTTCATTATCAATCAGTCAGTCAGTCAGTCTATAGCTACATTATCAGTCAGTCAGTCAGTCTATAGCTGCATTATCAATCAGTCAGTCAGTCTATACCCGCATTATCAATCAGTCAGTCAGTCTATACCTGCATTGTCAGTCAGTCTATACCTGCATTATCAATCAGTCAGTCTATACCTGCATTATCAATCAGTCAGTCTATACCTGCATTATCAATCAGTCAGTCTATACCTGCATTATCAATCAGTCAGTCTATACCTGCATTATCAATCAGTCAGTCTATACCTGCATTATCAATCAGTCAGTCAGTCTATACCTTCATTATCTATCGATGTATCTATACCTTCAGTATCTAGCCACACATCTATACCTTCATTATCTAACCATGCAGTTATACCTTTATCTATTGATGTATCTATACCTTCATTATCTATCTAGATCGGTTAATGTCTACATAAGTATCTCTAATGACACTGCACTTCGCACCAGAAAAGTATATTTTACAAACTACTATATTTCTCTCTAAAACAATGACTTAAGTTGTTCAAGATCATACTCAATACTGCTTGTCCTGATAAAATGTCCAGTGGCAGAAATATTTAACATTCATGTTCGGTGAATGACTTGCCCTGTTTAATTATGATTTGAGAATACACTGGCAGGTTTTGGGTGAACTGCATAAAATACACTTTTTTATTTTCTTAAGAATTTAAGACTGTTTAGCAATATGTTTTTATTACTAGTTTCCATGGACCTTGAGGATTGGAAAATAAATTATTGTATTTTTATAGGTGCTGTGTAACAAAACATACACTGCATTATGCAGTTTGAAGTTGAATAAATGCCATATGCAAAATTATAAGACCAATAAAAGATTTGAGATGATAAAGTCATGATGGTATGCAAGTTTCTAAGTAGGAATCATTCCATCTTACTAACATGAGTCTAAGGTGCCTTGGCAAGTCATTCTAGTTGAACATTAGCTTGTTTTTTGACATTAAAATAATGACGCTAAAATTACCGCTGCAACAAAGGCAAATATTGTGACTTTGAAAGGGGGAGTTAACACAATGAGAGATGGCTAGGAGGCTGTGAATTTCCAGAAACCATGTTCATATCATGTAAAAGATGTTTACTACTACAGGAAGTGTTTTAATTGAAAAGAAAACCATAGAATTAGACATAAGAGATGAAAGAAGGATTCTAAGAGTCTAGGTAAGTAATCCAAAACTAATAGCAAGAAAAGTGAATACAGTCTAAACAGTGAGGTTTCAGTTGATACAGTAGGGAGAGTATTACAAAAAAAAAAAAAAAAATCAAAGAGAATATATAAGACCAGTTGGAAAAAGAAACAATGCAAGATACACCACAAAGACAGTAAAATTTGACACGTAACGGTGTGGGGTCAATCGAAAGCAATGGTAGAAGAAAATTGGTAAGAGCCGATTGAAACCTAATAAAAACTATATTAGTTTACTACAGTCTAATCTTCTGCCAGACTACAAAGATGGAGAATTTTTTCAGCAT
The DNA here is from genome assembly GCA_903632075.3 of Acanthosepion pharaonis. NCBI lineage: Eukaryota > Metazoa > Mollusca > Cephalopoda > Sepiida > Sepiidae > Acanthosepion > Acanthosepion pharaonis. The sequence continues at coordinate 414,486 of CAHIKZ030001908.1, forward strand.
GACAGTGATCCTTGCCACACATCATGTGCAACTAAAAGGTTTCCTCTGGATGAAGACGTTCATCTTTTGGAAGACTGGCCAACACAAAATCCTGATCTCAGTATAACTGAACAACTGTGGTGGGAATAGGAGAAATTAAGTGCTTTGATGAAAACTATGCATTCTTTGAGATCTTTGATAGATTACTATGATAAAGAATGGGGAAAGAATTTCCAATGAGAAAATATGGACCTTGTTCCATTCAATGTAAAATCAAATTGGGGCAATTGTTTGAGCCCAAGTCAGCAACACTAACTCCATATTTTGATATTTGTACATTCTGTATTAATGATTATTTAAAAACAAAAAAAAAATTCCTTTTTAACTTAAGATCTGAAATGTGAAATTTTCACTGGTGGCCCAGTATTTTTGCATGCTCTTTTTTCCGCATCACTATACTTAAGATGCTCTATCATCCAACATACAGCATTAAGGAAATCCAAAAAACAAGAGAAGACTTGCACATTATCTTCCTCAGTTATTCATGTATGATTATCTTCTTTCTTGTTCAGTATCATAACAGGACAAAAGAAAAATGATGGAATGACCGAAATGATTTTTTTTTCTGTTGAGACTACTCAACAAAAATAAATAAATAAACAAATAAAAGGTTGGTCTTCAAGACTTTCTGCTTTGAGAACTCAATGCTAACAAATCTGATTATCTTTGATTGGCTAGACAAAAGTTGAAGGAGGATTTTATTCTATAACCTGTAATGACTGCCACAAGGAATATATAGGAGAAACCTTCAAGGAACTTGAATAAAAAATTGCCAGAACACAAATCTTTTGCAAAAAAAACAAAAAAAAAAACATATTCAATGCCCTAGCATGTAATGAGTCTAACCATAATTTCAATTTGAAAAAAAAATACTACTTTAATTAAGAGACAGTATTTTATTAAGGCAAAAATGTATAGAAAGTGCTTTGATTGCTACATAAATTTGCATCCAGGTTCTTCGATTTTATCTTTCTTCGTAGATTGTCTGTTATCCAAGTATAGGATACAGTGTAATTTTTTTTTTCTCAGTATCATAACAGGACAACAGGAAAATGACTGAAGGACCAAAATTTATTTTTCTGTTTGGACCAGTCAAAAAACAAGACAAAAAAAAAGAACAAACAGGTTGGTCTTCCATAATTTCTGCTTTGAGAACTCAATGCTAATAAATTTGATTATGAGCTAATCTTTGATTGGCTACACAAAACTGTCTGGAAATAAAAAAAATAAAAAATAAAATAAAATAAGAGTAACCAAAATTCCATAAGAGATTCTGTTCAGCTTATCTAATTAAGTGGAGTTCTAGTAGTGCAGGTGGTAAGTTTCAACTTTTTGGTAGCTTTTATGAACTAAGAAAATTCACAGCAGAAATAGAATATTAGGTGGGCTGGGGGGGGCATTCCAAGCAGAAAAAAAAAGAAGACAAAACAGAAACATCTGCTTGGCTGAAAGCCATTAAGTTGATGCCAACAGCACCAACCATTTCTGCACAATATGCGAACATTTAGTCCAAATAACGACTAAGTGCAATCTGAATGTAATTTTAAAACTTTACTAAATGCTACAAAGGACAGAAAGTTGTGGAGAAACATGATCACACTCGTCTTGAAGGTGCTTAGAAGAAAAATGCGATCAACAAAACGGTACCCCAACTCTCAAAATGACCTTCACAATTGTCATAGAGAAAGTTAATTTTAAGTCTTTAAATTTGAGGTGGGATTTGTTTTATTTTTTGCTTAATTGTAATTAAAATGAAAGAGAACTTATCACAAATTAAACAAAATGTAATGTGTCATCTAAAATAAATAAGTTAGTAAAAATACATTAAAGTAACTGTCTGCTTACACACCTGTAATAATAAATAAGGATCTCATTACCCAAGGTAGATAGGAAACTTATATTTACAATCAGAAAGAGAGGGTGAAATTCATGTCCCAGTTCTTGGTGACACTCAAGATCAAAAAAAGGTAATATTATTATAACTAACTCCACAATGACTACAAATTAAATCAACTGATGAGTGAACACACTCAGCCCCACCCAGTCACTCAAAAAAAAAAAAAAAATCTGTAAAATAGATGAGGGTGAAGGATACTTTGATAACACCTAATATCAAATCCAGAGTGTGCTTTTCCCAGTCTTTACAGAAAAAAAAAAAAAAAAAGTCATCTTCTTTTTTTTTTTCTTTGTCTTGAACAAACATTGAAGTAGAGACCAACACATTTTGTCCGTCAATCTAAAATACTAAAAAAGATAAAAATATTCAGTTATGACATTAATCCTACTGAAGTGAAGCTGGTCTGCTCATTACCTTAAGGTTAATTCTTATTTATTTTATTCCAGTCAGGAAAATAAATGACAATTCACAAACAAATGCAAAAAGATAATTTTAAAGCGCAAAATAAAAACAACAAAACCAACATTGGTAATGTTAACACCAAACAACTTCAGGCTACAAGAAATTAATGTGTCAAAAACACAAAAATCCATTATATCAAATATCTAACATGCACACACATGAAAAGAGTGTAAGCTAAGAGGTATATTGCTTGGTATTTTTCCCCTGTCAACAGTATAGAATAATGATATGTAAATTTTGATATATCAAGAAAAATATTGTAGGAACCATGTATAATGTTTGATGTATATGTGTATATGTATATATCTCCAAGGTAGTGGAACTGGTTGATTTCCTTATTTTCTATACTTAAAAGCTCCACGTGTTAATTTTTTATCTTTTTATATATGTATTGAGTACTTTTTTTAATACTACAGTTTCCTGGTTTAATTCAACTTTGACCATTAACTTCACTAATATATATATATATATATATATATATATAATTAAGTAATTCATTGAGTCTGAAAGAAACCTCAACAGAATGCAGAAAGCACTGTACAGCCGTTTCGTCCTATATTTGGGACTCATCAGCAGTGCGCATCCACTACCGAGAATTGAAACCCTGACAGTTAGGTTGTCAAGCAAACATCATACCAACTGTTCCAACGGGCCTCGATGACGAAGAGATTGCAAATCAGACTCAATATAGCACCGCTCGCTCACATATTCCCTGGTGGAACTCAACTGAGATTCTGTCTAACCATAGGTCTGTGCCCAAGAGGAGCCACGACTACTATCACCAAGCCGCTCAAACTTGAGCATTAGAAGCCGGTTCAAGCAATGATATACAAATGATAGAAATTATTAGGAGGATTTGATAATTATAATGTAAAGAATATAATATATATATATATATATATATATATTATATTCTTACTCTGTCCTGGACATTGAGTTCTACCTCTTGAGAATTTATATATATATATATATATATATATATATATATATATATATATATATATATAATTATTTAAAAATTATAACATAAATGTGTTATAAAAATCACTACAAAAATAAATATTTTGTTTCAACAATGGTTCTGGTGTCTTATCAAGTGATGATGTTGAATGTAGATTGTAGAATAAAGGTTTTATATATATATATATATAAATGTTGGACAAAACAGGTCTCTTTAAAGGACTGCATTCTGAAAAATGACAGAATGCAATCCTTAATTATTATATATATATATATATATATATATATATATATATATATAGAGAGAGAGAGAGAGAGAAATTTTGTCCCATTAGAATTTAATTATGGCTTTGAAAATGACAGAATGCAGTTCTTTAAAGAGACCTGTTTTGTCCAATGCTTCTTCAGAAAAGTTTCTTGTAATGACAATAATCAAAACTAACAAAACAACAGTTCTGTGTTGGACAAAAAAAAAGTTCCTTTAAAAGAATATGTACTGGCATATTCAAAGACATATATATATATATATATATATATATATATATATATATATATAACACATAATATTATGTATCTCAAATATATAAACATATATACATACATACTTACATACATACACATACGTATATATATAAAATTTCCAAGAGGATAGAATCCACGTAGAACTCAATGTCCAGGACAGGGTAAGAATATAATAAAAAGACTTAAACACTAATATTCCATGGTTATAATTTATTACTTTGGAATCGTAATTACGATCCAATTCATCAGACCTACAAATTTAAAAGGAAATCAGAAAAAAAATAACTCTGGGAATAAAAACAAAAATTTAGTGAGTATATATATATATATATATATATATATATACTCACTAAAATTTTTATATATATATATATATATATATATATATATATATATTAATTAAAAAAAAATTTATAACAAAATATGTTATAAAATCACTACAAAATAGCCATTTTGTTTCAACACCCTCAGTGTCTTATCAAGTGATGATGTTGAATGTAAAATAAATGGTTTTAAAAGTATCAAGTTAATTAACGATCCTTTGTAAGGGGAAATCGGAATTCATTCCGTATACACCAATTATATACTTGTGTGTGTTATATATATATATATATATATCAGTAAAATTCTTAGATTGGCAGAAATAAGAGGTGTACAACTTTAATCAATTGCTGAATTATTGAAATTGATTAAAATCAAAGTGATAAGAATTATTTCCATAATCAAGGTCCAAGTGCCTCAATAGAGAGTGGCTCGTACCTGCCAAGCGAGTATCTGCACAAATCTTTATTGTTCATAGTTATGCGTACCTTTTCTTGAAGTCTTCATTGCATGAATCTAAGAGAAAACAAAGTCAAGATCCTGCCTCTTAGATGAATTAATTGTGTCATGGCAATCAAAGACGAAAACGAGAAACTAAGAACTTAAAGTTTCCCATTATAAGTAGATATTGCAACAAACCAAAAGGCCAGCCATAACTATTGATACTGATATTAAAAGCAAATACATGGTCACAGTGATTCCTTTATCACTCCAAGAAATATAGATAGAAAATTATCATGAAAAAAAAAAACAAAAAAAAACAAAAAAAAAAACTTTGTCTATATTTACAAAGACAATTTTCTGCAGAGAAAAATCTTTCAGCTTTTTCTAGTCTGCCAAACTGAAATTAAAAATACCACAAACCTGAAAGTAATTTTTTTAATTACTTTCAGGTAAACACAACAAACTTTTGAAGGTCCACTAAGTGAAACGACTTTATAACGACCAAATCTTTCAACCTTCCTTCTAACTGGCTGTTCGGCTTATAAAAGGTCAAAAGCAGCTATAAAATAAGACGAAAAATTAGACATACCTTTATAAGGGCAAAATCTCGGAAGTGTCTTCGGGTAAAGTTTTCCTTCTTTGTCTAAACAAGCAACATTAGATATTTCCTGCTTGCATTGCTGAGTTCTTGCTCTGCTAATTGCAGACAATGTCTCTTTAACTTTGATTTCACATTTTGGTGTAAAGTTCTGTGACAGTTCTATCACAGGAGGTCCTTTTTCATTCTCTAATACATTACGGGTAAGAACTGTTTGCCTCTGCAAAGAAAGAAAAAAATGAAATTAGATGTTTTAGGATTGAATAGGTTCACAAAATGCTCATCTACATTTCACAACGTGCACCAGCAGCAACAAAAAAAGTAAGAAGGACGACAAGGTAACCTGTTTGTACAAAAAGAGGGAGGAAGAAGAAAGACAAAACAAAAGAATTGTAATGGTAATATTAGCCGTTTCCTTATATGTATTGGAAAAATAAATTGGAAGTCAATGCCTGCAATTTCAAACATTTACAGGAAGATAATATGAGAAACAACTTGACATACTTGGCAACTCGAAAGTGTATTATTATAAAGAAATTCCTCCCATTCGAGAACAAGTGACAACAAGTCCAATATGAAGGTTAATGTAAACAAAGACAGTGAAGGAAACAAACTTCAAAAACATTCGATGTTTATAGAAATAAGAAAGAGAAAGTTTATTTACAATATAAACAGATGTAGACATAGATGAATAATACTTTAATTGCACTGATAGTAGGTTTAAGTGTTACAGGATTATTCACAGCCATTTCACATCAAATTTGTAAATAAAATGATTTTTTTTGTACTTACTAGCAGAACGAAAAGCTCTTTTCATCAGAGCTGATCCTTTCTTTTTTATTTTTGTAAATATTTCATACAACCACTAAAGCTCTTAATAATGGGTTTTAAATTTAACCCTTTAAAATACTGGCTTATTCTGCCGGATATTTAAAAATGAATAATTTTGGCTCACACTTGAAAGGTGCAAAATTGCTTTCTTCATGAAGAGATCTTTCACTATCTTCTGTGGTTGACAGTAGTCATGGAGACATTGATGATTCCTGCTTTGTTGTGACAAACCTTCTAGAGTTGATGGAGGAAGGGATAATGACATCAGTCTCCCTTCTGGCTAAAGGTGCTGTCCAAGGTTCCTAGCTGCTGCTGCTGCCAAAAAAAAAAAAAAAACTCTTCAAAAAGAGTGAGCTCACTCTTATGAGCATCTCCATGATTAAAGTCAAATGAGTCAATTTGCATATGCACAAGAAGAGCCTATACAGGCAAAAGAAACTGCACAGTCACCTTTTCTTTCCTTTTCCCACTAGTATACAAAAAAAGGAGGCATGGTGGAGTAATGGATAGCAGCTTGGATTGCGGAATCAGAGAGCCGAGTTCGAATTCTAGTTGAATCCATTACATTCACTTCTGTACTAATACCCTTGGGAAAGGTATGAATCATCATTATCTCGCCCCAGTTATGGGTAAATAGCAGGACAGATCAGATCTACAGCCTTGGAGGGCAACTGGTCTACCACAGAAAGAAATGACAACCTACTGCAAGAAGAAAAAATCTGCCTCGTCAGTCATGTATCAAAAGATAGAGGATCACCTAAGTGTGTATCATGCATGACACTTAACTGATTCCTTGTATATATGTTGAGTTCAAATTCCAGTCAAAACCATTACATTCATGTGTGCTAATACTTTTGGGAAAGGTATAAATCCTCTTCTCCTCCTAGCTATGGGTAAATAACAGGACAGACTGGTTTCTACAGCCTTGGATGGTAACTGGTTTACTGCAGAAAGAAATGACAACCTACTGCAGGAAGAAAAAATCTGCCTCAGTCATGTATCAAAAGATACATGATTGCCTAAGCATGTATCATGGATGGCACATAACTGGCCGATATAAAAATCGTTACTAAAGCAGATAATAAATGTCATAAAAATTATTAAACTAATAAACAACACATCTGCTAATATTTTGACATTTGAACACATTTTTTTTTTCAATTTTAAAATAAAATAAAGTGCATCTTCGAATTAAGGGTGCATACAAGAATATTTGTTTTTACTATTTTAATTTCCAACATATGGAAGCATTTGGTATCTGTTGATCAAACAATTAGAATGATTTTCTGAATTTCAACCAAAAGTCATGCTATTAAAACAATTTTTCAGGAAAATAGATTTCTCAAGTCAACTTTTATTACTCTTTCTAATACTGCTGGTTTCCTTCCTAACCTTTTGCTTAATGTTGTGTGGAAAGTCAACATCATCATTATGTCATTTCCTCTTTGAGTTGCATATGCTATTCATTAAACAGTTGCTGCAGTTGAAAGCCATGTCACGTTGGTGAGAAAGTCGAGAATTTGAATTATGATAGCAACAACAAAGAGAAGTAAACAGGACTAAATGAATGGTGTATTACAACAACAACCATCCGAGTTCGGAAAATACAGATGGATAGAAAGCTGGAACAGTACAGAAGCACAAATAGTCTATCTACTGTTTTGTAAATGAATGTAATAACGTTTAAGTTCATTTAACATCTTAGAAGAATGACTATATTTAGATCTAATACACTGCAGGAAAAGTTAAAGAATTGTCAATGAAGGTAATTGGACATATTGAATAGAAGCTGAAGTTTATGAAATAATGAAATACGGACAACAAAGATAAAGAAACCAATATGAAAGAATCTATAATAATAATAATAATAATGATAATAATAATAATAATAGCAACAACAACAATAGCTTGTTTCAGAATTTAAAACCGAAAGGCCATAGTGTGTTCTATATGCTTTGTCCCATCAGGACAGAAGTGATCATGGTTCTCCACAATTTCCTCTCATTTGTAGGTCTTAATAAATTTTGTCTCTTTGTTAACTCTTTGATGTAATGGAATGACCAGTCACCCCCATGAATAATTACACTATAGGTAGTAAGTACCTATAAAGTCAACTGTCTACAAGAGACTGGAGGAAGAGCGAGACGACCCAAGCACGTTCAACCTTCCAATTAGTGGCACTCACTACTAGATTGACTTGTGTGTATAACTGTACCGTATTTAAATTCTCTGTCTATTACCCCCACCCCACATAGTTGATGGGAGAGCAATCAGTTAGGTTTTACCCCCTAAACTTAACACATTCTTGCTGTACACTACAACAAGTTTATTGAGTGTTAGAGAATATGAGAAAAATGTACTATTAAGGAGAGAGGACAATAAACGAAAAAGAATTAAGAAGACAAAAGTATTTAAACTTTTCAAGATCAAAGTTGATGTAATGGAATAAACAGTCACCCCCACCCCATGAATGATTACACTATATGTAGTAAGTACCTATAATGTCAACTGTCTACAAGAGACTCAAGGAAGAGTGAGAGAGAGAAGACGCAACCACGTCCGACCTTCCAGTTAGTGGCACTCACTACTAGATTGACTTGTGTAAATAACTGTACCATATTTCATATTGTACTGGTTGTGTACAATAAACCTTTCTTCTATTATCCACCTGGTGTTAAGTATTTATTCTCTTAGCACGGAATATAACACTCTCATAAACCTTACTCTGCCCTTTTTTAACTTATGGATTAAGTATGTCATGCATTGTTTTCTTCTGGCTCGCTTACTTTCAATGTCCTGTGAGTACGAAAGCCCTCTTCCATCATCATGTGCCCTAGAACTGTCAACTGCTTACAATTGAGTAAACTTAAAATTTGTCTAGTTTTATGAGGGAGTGATGAAATATCTTGGCTTGACCAAGAAGGGATTTCACCTAACCTGTCAAAAATCTGATATTTAGTCATTGTCAATAAGAGAAGAAGAGAGGAGACGGAGTAGAGTAATAGATAGCAGCTCAGATTGTGGAATTTGAGAACCGAGTTCAAATTCCAGTCGAATCCATTACATTCACTTACATGCTTATACCCTTGGGAAAGGTATGAATCATCATCTTCTTCTCTCCCCAGCTATGGGTAAATAGCAGGACAGACCAGGTTCTATAGCCTTGGATGGTAATTGGTCTACCGCAGAAAGAAATAGCAACCTACTGCAGGAAAAAATCTGCCTATGTATCACACATGATGCATAACTGACTAACAATAAGAGAAAAAATATGTAGCAATCTGAGTCAGCTGAGGCCTTGTTAAATTGAGAAACAGCAGGACCTGTCACAAAACTCTACACAGAACATTTACTTTTGACTGATGATTATCAGTAAGTGAAGTCAACTTCAAAGTTCAGAGCAAGAGGCTCAGACTGAGAGAAAGTTCCAAAAGGAAGATTAATTACTTTTTTAGATGAAGATGACAAAACAAAAAAAAAAATTATCTATAAAATGGATCATCTCATGAAAAGGCACACAGAAGAGATAAAGCAGGTTTTGCAGAATGGACAGTGAAGATCTCTACTTCACTTGTTTATAGCAGTAAGTTACAACCCAATATTAAAATCTGATTTGCAGATAGAAATTGTTTTGTACTTCACTCATGGCTAACATTCTGGTCAAAGAATAATTTTTAAGCCACAAGCATTTGACTGGAAGAAGCTACACCCTGACAACAGACCTGGTGTTTGGTCAGAGCTGCAATGCAACACAAACTACAAATTGGAAAAATAGTACTGTATATGCATTGGAATAGCATAGAAAGAACAAAAGAGAGAGAAAACGAAGAGAACAAGAGAGAGAGAGAGAGAAAAAAAACGAAGAGAACAAGAGAGAGAGAGAGAAAAAAACGAAGAGAACGAGAGAGAGAGAGAAAAAACGAACAAGAGAGAGAGAGAGAGAAAAAACGAACAAGAGAGAGAGAGAGAGAAAAAACGAAGAGAACAAGAGAGAGAGAGAGAGAGAAAAAACGAAGAGAACAAGAAGAGAGAGAGAGAGAGAAAAAACGAAGAGAACAAGAGAGAGAGAGAGAGAAAAAACGAAAGAGAACAAGAGAGAGAGAGAGAGAGTTAAAAAAAACGAAGAGAAAAAACAAGAGAGAGAGAGAGAAAAACGAAGAGAACAAGAGAGAGAGAGAAAAGAGAAGAGAAAAGAGAGAGAGAGAGAGAAAAAACGAAGAGAACAAGAGAGAGAGAGAGAGAAAAAAGAAAAGAGAACAAGAGAGAGAGAGAGAGAGAAAAACCGAAGAGAACAAGAGAGAGAGAGAGAGAAAACGAAGAGAACAAGAGAGAGAGAGAGAGAAAACGAAGAGAACAAGAGAGAGAGAGAATTTTGAAGAGAAAAGAAGAGAGAGAGAGAGAAGAAAAAGAAGAAGAGAGAGAGAAAAAAGAGAGAGAAAAAGAGAAGAGAGATAAGAAACGAAGAGAAAAAAGAGAGAGAAAAAAACGAAGAGAACAAGAGAGAGAAAAAAAGAGAAAAGAGAGAGAGAAAGAGAAGAGAGAGAGAGAGAGAGAAAACGAAGAGAACAAGAGAGAGAAAAAAAGAAGAGAACAAGAGAGAGAGAAAATGAAGAGAAGAGAGAGAGAAAACGAAGAGAACAAAGAGAGAGAAAAAGAGAGAGAATAAGAGAGAGAGAAAAAGAGAGAGAATAAGAGAGAGAGAAAAAGAGAGAGAATAAGAGAGAGAGAAAAAGAGAGAGAATAAGAGAGAGAGAAAACGAAGAGAACAAGAGAGAGAGAAAACGAAGAGAACAAGAGAGAGAGAAAACGAAGAGAACAAGAGAGAGAGAAAACGAAGAGAACAAGAGAGAGAGAAAACGAAGAGAACAAGAGAGAGAGAGAAAAAACGAAGAGAACAAGAGAGAGAGAGAAAAAAAACGAAGAGAACAAGAGAGAGAGAAAAACGAAGAGAAAAGAGAGAGAGAGAAAACAAGAGAGAAGAGAGAGAGAAATGAAGAGAACAAGAGAGAGAGAGAAAGAGAAGAGAAAGAAGAGAAAGAGAGAAGAGAAGAAAGAGAGAGAGAGAAATGAAGAGAAAGAAAGAGAGAGAAAGAGAGAGAGAAAGAAGAGAGAGAATGAAGAGAGAGAGAGAAGAAGAAGAGAGAGAGAAGAGAGAAAGACGAAGAAAAAGAAAGAGAGAGAATGAAGAGAGAAAGAGAGAAGAGAGAGAGAGAGAAGAATGAAGAGAAAGAGAGAGAATGAAGAGAGAGAGAGAATGAAGAGAAAGAGAGAATGGAGAGAAAGAGAGAGAATGAAGAGAGAGAGAGAATGAAGAGAAAGATAGAGAGAATTAAGAGAGAGAGAGAGAGAATTAAGAGAAAGAGAGAGAGAGAATTAAGAGAAAGAGAGAGAGAGAATTAAGAGAAAGAGAGAGAGAGAATTAAGAGAAAGAGAGAGAGAATTAAGAGAAAGAGAGAGAGCGAGAATTAAGAGAGTGAGAAAATGGAGAAAGAGGAAAAGAGATAAAAGAAGAGAAAGAGAAAAGAGAAAAAAGCCTACACAAGATCTGAACAGACACACATTACACAAACTCAATCAAAGCCATATTACTGCAAACTCCTTAAACCCACACGATTGACTGCATGCACAGAAAAGTGACTCTAAAATATTCAAAATGGCTGCAGATATGTTCCAGACAAACCTCTTAACTAATTGAGGATCCTGCTGTTGAACAGTCAAAAACATTTTTATCTCCTGTTATGGGTATGGCCTTCTCCGTGTGCTCTACACATGTTAAACATTACTAAAAACCTGTGACCTTTCATGGGGTTGAAATAGGTATGGATTTCTTACAGCTAAATTTATTAAAATCAATTTGATGGTGGTTAGCAAGAAATGACTGGAACCTGTGGAGAAACATTAACATCAATATTTTGAAGGGGCATGAGAAAGGGAAATGTAATTTAGAGAGGATTGATTGAGTTGTGTTTTTTTAAAGCTTAACCTTTTGCAGGTGCTTTAAAGCCAGGAAATATTTTTATATTGTAAAATTTTTTTAGAGATAATGATTTGCTGATACAAGTCCTACTAATTAACACATAGCTGTGGGGAGAAGAGGTGGATTCATATGTTTTCCAAGGGTATTTGTGCATATGTGAATATAACAAACCTGACTTCTTAATTATCTATTTATCTACAAGGTAACCCAAAATTGTCCTTGCCATTTTTCATTCACTGGAAAAAAGAAATATATTGTTATGGAGTGATTTCACAGTGGAGGCTTGTATTTGTACTAAGTCGGTCCTAAAATAGGTTCGACGTACAAAACGTTAGGAACTTGATATAATAGGCATTATGCAGAATAATCTTGTGGTGGTTGCAGATACTTTCGTATTCGACTGTCATCCGACATCAACTCACTGAGTGACTGACTGACCGACTGACAGCCTGCTTACTCTTACTACTCCCACTTATTACAGGTGGGAGAGCCTATTAACTATAGAATAGGTGTGTTCCACTATAACATGTATACAGCAAATCTGATATACCGTTAGTCATTAAAGTAATTCCCGTTGGCATCCAGAACCTTTTGGCAACATGCTGCCAGCTGCAGAATGCCCCGGTGGTAAAAATCAGATGTTCTAGATGTAAAGAAATCTGTGAGTGCCAGCCACAAATCTGCCTCATTTGAAAAGGATTTCCCATGAAGGTGGTCATCCAGGGAATGGAACAGGTGGTGATCTGTTGGCGCAAGGTCCAATGAGTAAGGTGGATGACACAGTGTCTCCCTGCCAAGTCGTCAGAATATCTATTGCCATCTGTGCCACAAGAGGCTTGGCATTGTCATAGAGCAGCACTTGTTAAACTTCTTTTTTATTCATGGCCCCATTTTTTGTCACAAGATTTCTTGCGACCCCAGGTATTAACCAAATACATATGTTGTCACTGCACTAATCAATGGCGCAGCACATGCATTTTATTACTGCAGCACATTAAATATTATGCGTTTGTGAAATAACATATAAACTGAAATTTAAGTGTTTGAATTTATTTTTTGTGACCCCACTTGAGATCATGACCTATAGTTTAAAAAGCGCTATTATAGAGGAACAGTACTCACTTGCAATTAACCAATGCTGGCTCTCGCATCAGTGCCTGTCGCACACATTCCAACTGCTGCAAGTACAAGTCCGCAGTAATGGTTTGGCCTGTTGGTAGCAGCTCATAGTACAACACTTGTTGACTAGTACAACAGATACAGAGCATGTGGGTATAGCGGTGGTCTTGTGGTGTGAGGCGCAGGGTCTTATGGTGACAACTGAAGCCTGGCATGCTCGGGAGTGCTATACAGGATCCACTTTTTGTCACCTGATGAACACTGGATCAAATATGAATATGTTGCAGTGCTGGGAAAGAAAAGAAAAACAAGCTCTCACTTGTCATTGCTTGTTGGCTTCTGTCAGTGTGTGGGGTACCCACTTGTTCAACTTGTATGCCTTGCCTATGTGGGGCAGGTGAAGTCTGTTTCATCTGAAACCTGGACATTTTTGGCAAGCTCACCACAGATTTAGCCATTGTGCTTCCCTATGGCCGAACTTCAGGTCTTCATTATCCACAACCAGTGACCTGTGACTGCGGGTTTCACCACAGAAGAACAGATCACTCAACCTGAACTACTGAAAACAATAACTAGTGGTGTGTTCACTCACAGCATTATCCCTAAAGGCTTGACATTATCAACCACTTGATGTGGTTGAGAAGTCCACCTTAACGTCATAAGACAGACAACCCTGAATAAGCTGCTTCAACACTGCCATGTTTCCTTGCTGCTGTTTGAGCTATGACTGATGTATGTGCACAACACACCTGCATTGGTCAAGTGAAATACCCCCACCCGGCACGTAACACACTCATAATAGTGATCATTTCTTCCCACATGAAATAAAAAAAAAGGCAAGAACTTTTTTTGGCTACCTTAAAGTTAAAAGCAACAATCTTAAATGCTGATTTTCAAAGCAAACCTGCCTTCTTGGAAGGAGTTGGCCTTGTACCTTTCTCAGCAAAATTCGGTAAATATGAAAGAGTAGATTTTATTCATTTTGATTCTTCTCTTGTCTAACAAAAAGGAATTTTCATTGTTCTTGGGAAACTGGTGGTCATGGAAAAGCCAGGAATTCATGACAAAAGAATTAATGTGCTTGATTCTGGAACCAAACAAAAATAGACTTTTTTTTTTTTCTTCAGGTCGAAATGAATATAAAACTCTGAACACTGAAAAAGACAATGGCCAGGAATTTGGTTCTTTCAGAACATTCAACATTCAAAGACTGAAATTATTTGAAGCACTTAGGATCTTTCAAAGCAATTTTTATTTTAAATTCTTTTCCAATTTTCTCTTTCCTTCAGGCCAAATAGGCCGTGCGTTTCTTGATTATCTATCTTGTAATCAGATGGAATTTGAAGGTTGGTAAACACTGTATACACTACAATGCAACAAGCAGCTTCTAAAAATATCTTGCGATACTTTGTTTAGCCTTTGCAAGCCAAGAATTTATATATTCAGTAGAGTCTATGAAAACCATTCCAGGTTTCCTCAGCTTTTTACCATCAATCATTTCAAGTTCTCCTAATGCACTGATCAAATTCTAACAAGCGGCAAACATCTGATCACTTAACAACAGAAACATAATAGGGTGCAAATAGGTTCTTAGCCCAATCCAAAAAAATCTTACTGACGACTTTTTCTGTGTACCATGTACGTTTAGGATATAGGCAATCATGGCTCTCCAGAACATTCTATCCCTTGTAGCACTTAGCAACAGTCATCTATTTGCTGACCCCCACCTCCATTTCACCAGGGTTCACACAAACTAATCAGGGAGGTGGTCTGCTGCCTTCTGTCTTCGATGTCCTGTGAGTATCAAGTTCTTCAAGATGGTACAATGGTTAGCAAGTTTGTCTTGCTAGATCAATTATGACCAAGTAGTGAGTTCGATCAAAGTGCCTCATAGTCACAGCCTTGTGCCACATCTAAGCTACACCTAGGAAATCACCATTTGGACACTGTGACATGGTGCAAGAGTTAGTAAGCTTGTCTCCCTAGATCAGTTCCAACTGACTAGTGAGTTTAATCCTCACTGAGTGCCCATTATGTTCAGACTTGTGCCATATCTAAGTTATGGTGCCCTAGAAATTTCAGCTATCGCTTTCTGATTTGCAGTATAAATGTCCGTTTTGTTTTCATTTTTCTTAAGACTTTGTTGTTTACATGCTCCATCCTTGAAATTCTCAGCATCCTTCTGTAGAACCACATTTCTGTTGCCTCCAGTTTTCTCTTCGTCTGTTAGGGAATTGTTCAGCTGTCACAGCTATATAGGAGGATCGATATTACATAGCAGTTTAGCATTCTTTCCTTTTGTTTATAAATTAAATTTTCCTGTTTCTTAGTAGTTTGCTTAGATTTTGGAAGGCATCTTTTACTATTCCAATGCGCATTCAATACTTCTGTATAATATGACACCCTCCACTTTTTGCCTTTAATTTTCATTTTTGCTCAGTGGATAAAAGCATCAGTTGAGTAATCCAGAAAGTGACTTGACCCAAAGAGTTGAGAGTTCAATACCTGGCCACAGCAGAGGGAATAAAAACTTAGAGAGTTGAGTTACTAAAGGGAATTAACTGATACCAAGGTATCCAAAGGTATGGCATGTGGAATTAGAACAATTTACTCATGTTGACTAAATAAAAGTTTGGTTGGAAATTCCAATGTATATCACCTGAAAAAGGCTGGAGTGTACAATGGACAAAACGTTGTGAATATAGCTATAAAGATGAGGACAACAGTCCAAACTATGTAAATAGTTTAAGTAACATTTTTTTGTCTTTAAATAACCTGCAACAATTGATAAGCTGTAATCAATCAAAAAAATAAATCAAAGAAATCAATCAATCAAATTAATCAAACAATCAAATTGTTGTATCCTTAAAGAAGGTTACAAACAGACAAAGATAGTACCCGAGTGAAAGGAACAGCAACATGCATGTAGATGAAAGAAAGAGGTTTATTGTAAAAGAGAATACACTACTGAAAGACAGGGAATCGGGTGGCAGGCTAGTAATTCCTAAAGCAAGCCCCCAGGTATAACCTGTGTTCACTATATATATCTACTGATATAGTCAGTTCACAATAGGTGATAGGGAGTGTGGGACATTCCATTACAACACCACCTGCTGAGCTAATTTTCCTATGAAATTTTGCTCCCGACCTCTTTTTTTGGGGGTCAGGACATAACTTTTTGACTCTTTTCCTCTTCCTAGTACTTTTCTATCTTGCCATTAATCAATCAAATCAATCAGTTCAAATGTAAGTAATATAAACTCCAAATCCCCATCTTACAAACATTTCTCTTAATAATAATTTTAAAATAATTTACGAAGGCAATGTTATTCTATTTATGGTAATTGAATTTTTGGCGATTACTTTACCAGTTTTCCATTGTTAGCTACTGTGTGTCTGAAAAATGGAGCAATTTTTGTGGTCACCATCATTGGATTGGAGTAAAGTGTAATATCTACCCTCGGGCGGATAAACCATATTTCATCTCTCAATTGTATTACTGTCTGAAAATATTTTTAAGACATGCCCAATCTCAGGAAAAGGCTGCCAGTGGAAATACCTTCCTCATTGCAATGGAGAAAAGTCATCAGTAGTAATACCAATGCCAGTGCAACCAACAGTTGAAGGGGCTGGGTTATTTTTGGATATGGAATGGGTACAGGAGCTGGGCTATATTTGGACCTGGCATGGGTACATGCACATGCACTCCCCACATTTAAACTGATCTTGCTTCACAACCTGCCAGTGTGGGATGGCAAGTAAATAAAGGGTGTTCCAATAACTTGGAGTGATTTTAAATGTGAATTTAGTTTAAGCATCTAATGATTTTTTTCTTTTTCTTTCAGATTTAACAATTTAAGTCTTTGGCAATTTTAACCAAAAAGATTAACAATCAAATGTGTTGAAGTTATCAAAGCCTATTACAAAAATGGACATTCAAACAGAATATGAATGAGAAGTTCCCAGATCACATCATCTCTCGAAACTACAAAGTCAATTGACCATCACGATCATGCAACTTGACACATTTATTAGGTTGGTGCAAAAATAATGACGTAATAATGTCATTTTTTGACGTTAAAAATACGTCAAAAAACGATATTATTACGTCATTATTATTTTTGCACCAACCTAATAGATTTCATCCTTTGGGGTCATCTCAAAAGTAAGGTCTAAGCCAACAACATTTCAACAGCTTAAGGATGAGATGATAAGGCATACTGGTGAGATCGAGGAGCAACTATGTAGAGGCATCATCAAAAACATGGACCAATTAATGGAGGTGTGCCACCGAAGCCATTTGGTTTGGTTTGGTTTGTTTTATGGTATATCAACCACAATCAGTTATTTAATGCCAACAAAATTTTTATTGCTGGTAATACTGTTTTGTCAAAAATCTACTTCTGGTAATATTTTTTTCAAAAATGTATTGCTGGTAATATTTTTTTTGTTTTCAAAAATGTATTGCTGGTAATATTTGTTTTCAAAAATATATTGCTAATAGGTTTTTTTTTCCCCTTCAAAAGTTTATCTCTGGTAATAATTTTTTACAAAGTATTTCTGGTATTAAAACCTATTTTTACACTTTCATAATACTTTTTACCTCAGTTTGGGGGTTAACTATTTGCCCATAGCTGGGACCCTAACAGGTGCTACCACCCCGGGTCAGGGTAGACCTGGGAACACCAGCAATTAAGAGGTGGTTCCACACTCCTCAAAACTTTCTGATCAGAGGCCTTGTGAAGCCTTTTGGGCAATATTATTTTTCACACATAAATGCCATGACTTAAATGACATGATCCAAAAGAGAAATAAATAAATTTTCCCCAATAACACTGATTTATTTACTGATCCGTCTAAATGAAACACCCTTATATATAATCCATCTTAATGAAACACACTTTACAATCATTTCTTGGCCTTTTGTTTTTTGTCCTCCTTTTTATTTTCTTGTCTCCACCCCACCCTCCCCTTTTTAGGTGACAGATGTCTCTGTTCTCTGGATTTGTTCAACCCAGTTAATCGAGATTTCTGCCACATTTTTGGGAAGGGTCCAACTACTAATATTGTTTTGTTTCTTGTACAAACAGTTTTCATTTTAAATAAATATTGGGGTTTTGATTTTTTTCCCCCATCTCTCAATAATTGTGTAAATAAAAATTCATGTTAGGGCTTTTCATAGAGAAAATGTGGTATTTTGGTGATTGTAGTGTGACAGCCAAGAGTAAATGCGTTGTTATGGTGAAAGGAAAATTGTAAGTACGAATGGGTCAACGAATGAGACTAGTTAGTTTTGAGGTAGCACTAGAGAAGACCAGTCTTTTCCCCACCCATCACATTTTAGTTCTTGTGGCACATTTTGTACCTATTATGGTGAATAAATATTAAGATCAAAGTGTAGTATCTATTCTTATGAGTTTAATCTTATTCTATCTCACTTCTATTTTTCTTTCATTTTCTCAATGAAACCAAGTCATGTCTTTTCCTCTCATTCCCCGAATTCAAAACATAATAGTCCATTATTTATGAGATATTGGCAGGGCATAATGGTCGTTCAAACTAACAAAGAGAGGGACAAGCCCAATTATAATAGGATATTTGTCATGTTAGAAAAGAATTCACTTCGTAACCATCTTTTGGTTTGGCATTCACTGACTCACATTTTTTTTTTAGATCAAATTTATTCTTACCATTTTTGTTTCTTGTCTGTCACAATCTGGATTTAAATTCGTTTAAGAGTTTGTACATCAAATATTTGTTTTATTTGTCAATTTTAGCTTTGATTGGCCAAGTCAGAGATTAGCTTTCTAGGGGAGGTAGAATCTAATTAGTTGCTTGAACTTTGTCCCTTTCACCCATATCTGCAATGTGGGTATGAATATTCATGCACAATAAATTTCCTGCTTTTCGTTTAATTATGCATTGGCATTATGCTATGATCAGAAAAGCCAAGAAATCTTGAGAAATCAAATTTCCTAATAAAAATCAAAAACAGAAAATGCTGCCACAGCAAAATCCATTTTATATGGAAGCCTAAAAGACAATGAAACTTATTAATACAAACTTCTGCTGAAAAGCATAGAACAAATAATTTGTTGCCAGGTCTTATAAAAGTTATTTATGTAAGAAGAGAATTCTTCATCATATTTTAAACAAGTGTATATATATATATATATATATATATATATATATATATATATATATATATTAGTATATTTATTGACATTAATCTCAACCTCTGAGGCGAATAAAGAAAACAGCAACCAGCGAGTAAATTCAAGCTCTCCCAACTGGTATTTCAACCTTGAGTCATTCTTTCTTGAGTTCTGTCTCAAAATCACACTAACTGACTGTTCTTGTCGCCAACCATGAACATCACTCGAAGAACTGCCCCACTGGGAAAAAAGTAGTTGCTTTTATATTTGTCCATATACCCATAATCCCTTGCATCTTCATGCGATCCCATAATTCATTGCGTCCCTGTCCCATAATGCATTGCATCTTTATTGCATAAAAATGCAATGCAAGTCCCCCCTCATTCTTTTACGTTATCTGTCCGAGGACGGATTACGGCAGAGTGGTAATCGCTTTTTTTCTCCCTCATTTCAACTGCAGTAGCTTTACATGCTAAGCAAATACGGGCTCTTTTTTGGCGGGGACAAGGCAAGTCACAACCAGTTGTGCTCGTCCCAGGTTCTGTCTCATGTCCGCCACAACCTCAAAGGAGAAACATGATATTTTGAAGTTATTCAGTGATAGTGTCACAATGTTCTAAATTGTGACAAATTTGATCAAAGTACAATGGAATAAGAAATTAAAAACACCAGCAAAAAAAAAAAAAATCACTGACATTAAGCAAGTCACAAAATCAAACTTGAGAAAAGTTAAGCTAATAAGCAAGTTGTCTGACCAACAATAAAATATCTGAAAAAAAAAAAAAAAAAAAAAAAAAAAAACCTGATTATTTTTTAGGGGTTATCAACCTTTTTGCAGGTTATTTAAAGCCAGCAAGTATTTTAGATTACCAGAATTTTTGGGTGACAACAATTTTGTACTGATACAAGTACTAATTAACCCATACCTTTATGGTTATTTGCACATGATATAATGGACCGAACTCAGCTCCCTGATTACCAATTCCAAGCCATTCCATTACACAACCTGGTACTCCCAACCAGTCACCCATCTAAGCTCTAACCATGCTCAATGTTGCTTAACTTTGGTGATCATAAGAGAACCAGTGTCTCAAAGTGATATGGTCATAAACCTGAGACTTAAGATGGAAGAGTTATACATAGACATTGAAATTAACCCTTCTTTAGTACTGTGAGGCATTGTCACAGCATAAATAATACTAATTAACCCATAGCAGCAGGGGAAAGAGGTGGATGCATACCTTTCCAAAGAGTATCTGCCTGCAAGTGAATGAACCTGACTGGAATTGGAACTCAGCTCTCCAATTTCCAATTCCAAACCATTATCCATTACACCACCTGATATTCCCAAGGTGTCACCCATCTAAGTACTGACTAGGCTCAACGTTGCTTAACTTTGGTGATAGTATGAGAACTAGTGTTTGAACGTGAATGGCTGTAAGCCCTGAAGAACCTAGTGCTGCAAATACAAACAAGGAGCAGAATGTAAAGAAAATTGGCTGAAGACATGAAAGCAACTAACCTACGACATTTAAGCAAACATCACAGAAAGAAGAATGTAAGTTAAATAAAATACAGGAAAACTGATTTCTCAACAGTAATTGTTAGTGATGAATGTAGAGCTACATTGGATGAACCAGATGGTCTGTGCTAGAAGTTGAGTCCTTCATGGAAATTAGCAATCAAGACAATTTAGAAGACATCAGAAGGAAAAGTAGACTGGCTTTTTGGATATTATTGAAAGCATTAAAATTATAATAGTTGATGAGATTATCAAGGTAAATCCAGAGAATTTGAAGCTCATAACTGAGAAACCTTAAGCTAAACAATACATACAGGTGAGATTATGTTGCTTTTAATTTTGCAATGCAGGCAACAGATTTCTGTATTAGCTTGTGTATAATACAAGAAATTTTAATATATGTCTATATTTCAAAGCGGAGGTATTGTAGCTATTTACATAATTACATTGTTTGGAAGTTGTCCTCATTTTTATTGCCATATTCACAATATTTCGACCATTTTATGCTCCAGCCTTCTTCAGGATCTGTCTATATTTATGAGATGAGATTTTGTCACTATTTACACAAATTACATTAGTCAGACTGTTCTCCTCATCTTTATTCTCATATTTACAGTCTATATTTCTGAGACAAGGTATTGTAACTATCTACATTGTTCAGACTGTTGTCCTCATCTTTATTGCCACATTCATGATATTTCAGCCATTGCATCCTCTGGCATTCTCTGGGATCTATCTATATTTCTTAGATGATGTATTTTAACTATTTACACAAATTATATTGTTCAGATTGTTGTCCTCAACTTTATTGCCATATTCACAACATTTTGTTCGCTGTACACTCCAGCCATTTTTAAGATCTGTCTATATTTCTGAGATGGGGTAATGTAACTATTTACATTGTTCAGACTGTTGTCCTCATCTTTATTGCCATATTCACGATGTTTTGGCAGTTGTACGCTCCAGCCTTCTTCAGGATATGTCTATATTTCTGATATGAGGTAATGTAACTATTTACATTGTTCCAAATATTGTCCTCATCTTATTCACAATGCAATGCTTGTAAGACAAGGATTTGGCTAGTTTATATTATTTACATTTGGTCTAATTGATTTGTTTTCTGCAGCTTATCAGCTGTTGCAGCTTATCTCCATGTTTTTTTTACTGCTGCTGTGGTTGGGTATTGAACTCACAACCCTTTGGATTACTACAACCAATGCTTTTGTTCATTGGGCCATGTATCTATCCACTGGGCATAAATGAAAATTAAAGCCACAAAATATTATTTACACTTTTTACACTGTTCCGATTGTTTTCCTCATCTTTATTGTCATATTTACAATGTTTCGGCCGTTGTACATTCCAGCCTTCTTCAGGTGATATATATTGGAATTTTAAACCGAACCCTTTATTTCGTCCCTGTGCCATGCATTTTCTGGATATCTTGGTTTCAATTAATTCCCTTTAGTAACTCAATTCTCCAAGTTTTTGTTTACTTCTGCTGTGGCTGGGTACTGAACTCACAAGGTCAAGATACTTTTTGGATTACTTCAACCAATTCTTTTATTCATTGGGCCATGTATCTATCCACTGGGCATAAATGAAAATTAAATGCAAAAAGTGGAGGTGTCGTGTTATAGAGAAGTACACGTTTTTTTTTAGAAGTTTTTACTCAGGATAGAGAAAAACAATTCTTATTTGAAGCTGCAAGATTGCACATATACTTAGAACAATAGATAATAAAATACAAAGTAGACAGGTGCTTATAATTGTTTACAAAAGTCATTTGATATGTCAGTAATATTTCTTCTTTGGGAATCAGCCTAATTGAACATCTTTTGTCTCAAAGAGAGACAATTCACTGAAATTGATTAAAAAAGTAATTAATATAGGGAATACACAAGATCAGTGATGTTTTGATAACGTTAATGTTACAACAAAGGACTAACTACTTTTTTTTTTTTTTTGTTTTTTTCCACTTTAAAAATGAAGCAATAATTCCACTGCTGTGAGGTTGTTGTTTCGTATTCTTCCATTTGTTTACACAAAGCATCCAGTTTGAAAACTTCAAACAATTCGAGAAAAACGAAACAATACAAAATGGAGACGTGAACTACACCAACATCATCTATCTAGATGAATAAATGCGACATTGGAGCTCAATTCTCCCAATGCATTCCGAAGTTAAAAGGTCCCAACTCTATAGTAATTTGGTATTTACTCAAAGTCTTCCATAGATTAGTGGTTCATCAATTTTTTTTCCTCCAGGCTGCACTTTGAAATAAGTTTTTGGATGATAAGAAATACTTTTATAAACAACTCAAGAAATGACCCCAAATAGTGGCTGAAGTGTAGCTGAACATAACTTGATCATGGAATCAATCCGGAAAGTCTTAAAAAATACATTATATATATATATATATATATATTTGGTTGGATAGATGTGAGTTTGTGACCCTGGGTTTCACGCTTTAGCAATCGTCAGACAAACTGATTAATGTTTTAAAAATTTGGGTTTATGTAGATTTGTGTATTGGTGTTATTGTGGAAATTTTGTCGTTTTTGTCATTCATCGTACTAACGAATAAAACATCGATGTATGCAGACACATATACATACTTGGTCGTCCATCGGGACTCATACATATATAAACATATGTGGGCAGTTTAGGATATGACACATGTATGCACACACACACACACACATATATATATATATATATATATATATATATATATATATATATATATATATATATATATAATAAATAAATAAATAAAGTGATTTTTATTTTCAAAAACTATATGCAATCGTCAGGCACACGTGGCCTGATGATTGCATATAGCATGAAACAGACTGTCATTTTAAGTGTTGATTCTATGTTCACTTTATATTTACACACTCTATCTCTGATATTGAGCACTTTATCCCAGAAATATAGCACACCTTAAGACTATATATATATATATATATATATATATATATATATAATATTTTAAGGCAATTCACCCCAAGCAAGTCGGGAGTGCCACTAGCACACAAGGGGTTACAGAGGATTGAGAACAAGAATAAAGAGGCATATTTGAGGAAAGGATACAGAGAAGGACAGGGAACAAGGACAGGGAACAAGATCAGGGTGTCTGATGTCAATTGAATATACTTGAATATTTGAAGATTATAGTCATCAGGGAAGCAAGTAAGGGGAAGGAAGTTTCACAGATGGGAAGTGCGAGAGGAGAAGATGTTTGAGAAAAAGAAATGGTTACATTTAACTGTTTTGACAGTGAAAGAGTGGGACTGAGATGCTAGCCTGGTTGCTCATTTAAATTCATGTAGTCTACTATGTTCAAAGAAGTAATATCTTTTCTGAAGATTCCCAGGCTTTTTCTCACTTAAAGGCTTTTTCATCATTGATCTTAGGAAGCATTTGTATACACCTGACAGTTCAGATATTTTTTAAAGTGTTTAGCACCATGCATGGCATCCATATGAAAATCACGATCTGACTATCTAAGAACATGGCTTGATTTTTCAGGCTGATGTTTTGGTAAAAATAGAGTTCAAATTCCAGTGAAATCCATTATATATATATATATATTCAAAATTGAAGGAGAGAGAAAATGTATAAAATCAGCCAGGAGAAATTATAAACAAACGAAAAGAATGGTAATATCATTCCTAATCTTTTGTTTAAGTTTGTGTGGAAAGTCAACATCTTCATGATACCATTATCTCCCTTCAAGTTAAATCTGCTATCCATTTTAGTTGTTGCTGCTCTTGGTAGTTCTCAAGTGATGTGGTTTCATTTAATTGGTTCAGTTCTTTGTTTATGATTCTGTAGTGCCAGTGTACAATGTTCCAATGTCCAATGTTCCTTTGCCAAGACCCTCAGGCTTTGGTGGATCAAAGCCTTTTTTCACCATTGATCTTATGAAACAGTTGCATACATCTGAATGGGTTTGACACCATGCATAACATCTATATGAATGTCTTGATCTGACAAGGATAGTTGATGCTTTGGTTTTGTAGCAATTTGTGGTATTTGGCAAAACTACCTCTGGCACAGCCTATGCTCAATTTCTTTTTCCCCTATACTTCATTCCTTATAACGGATCAATATGCTGAGGTATGTCAAGTATTTACTATTTGCTAATGCTCCATCCTCTTATATGCTTTTATATATATATATATATATATATATATATATATATACACACATATACATGTTTTACTATATATATATATATATATATATATATATACATGTTTTACTATATATATATATATATATATACACATATACATGTTTTACTATATATATATATATATATATATATATATATATATATATATAAATAAATTAAAAAATAATAATGTTTTATTTTATGAAAGTATTTATTTATTTATATATATATTTGATATTTCAAATTGTCCTCAATCTTTCATCAGAAATAACTGTTTGTTACAAATAAATTAAAATTACTAAAAAAAATAGTGGATATATTGGTGAATCTGGAAATAATTTTAGATTTCGTTTCAATAACCATAAACAAACAATACGTCAAAACAACCCTTATTCCCCCATAGCTAAACACTTTAATCAATCAGGACACTAATTAGAAAACTGCAAATGTTTATTGATAGACTCCAATTTTAGTTCCACATACACACACAGAAAAAAAAGAAACATATTGGATTTTAAAATTAAATTTTTTTTTTTAGACAACATTTAAAATATTTATGACAGATTTAAGTTAGGAATATCTGAACATTGACGTTCCATATCACGTGACACGTCCGTCTCTCTCAAGGAAGGACTTACTTGTTAACAAACAGTAATATTAATTTATTTGTAACAAACAGTTCTGATGAAAGATTGAGGACAATTTGAAATATCAATTATATATATATATATATAAATAAATACTTTCATAAAATAAAAATTATTTTTTTTTAATTTGCAACTTTTTTATATATATATATATATATATATATATATATATATATATATATATATATATGTGTGTGTTTTTATTTATATTATATATATATATATATATATATATATAAACCAGATGTCACATTGCTAAATTTGTTTCTGTCACTTAAAATTGAAGGAGAAAGAAATGGTATAAAACCAGTAAGGAGAAATTATAATCAAACAAGAAAAATGATGAAAAGGAAAATAACCACAACATTCTGCATAGGTATATACACACACACACAATGAAAAGAGAAAAAAAAAAGGAAAGAAACAGAAAATGAACAGTCAATTGTTGATACCCCCTGATGAGTGGATGGAACAATTGCTGGAGTTTCCATCCATGAATCTCTAGAGTTGGGATGTAAACCCCAAAATAACTTCTGAATGAGTAAATGATATGCCAAGAAAAAGTGCTCTATGCCAGCTGGGAAAAGCAATATATTTTATATAATAAAATCTGTTTATGACTACCAGTTCTATACAGGCTATTGAGAGCAGTCATCAGGGACCCAATAGTATTTGTTTGGTGATCTGAACACTTGTACCCTTTTGTATGCTTATATCATTTTGCTTAACCCAAGAAATTATAATTGATGGTAATTGATGATTATATATAATACGCCCACCAAATAAAATTGCAGAGGGAAAAAATACTCATACAACAAATAATGGGATAGCCAAACATCAGAACCACAATGAAGAATTCCCAAAACTGTCCTCGGTTGCATCACAAATGACGCACGAGACGGCATCAAACAGGACCGTTAGAAAATCTGAATAAACAACATCAAAAAGACAAAGTTAAAATGGTACAGACACATCTTAAGAGCCAACAATCTTTCCATTGTTGTCCTACGATGTTCCACGCGAGGTAAATGAAGAATAAACAGGCAGAGGAAGAAAATGGTCTGGCAATGTTACTAAGTCGACTGGAAGATCCTTCAGCAGATGCTCAGGCAAAAAATATTAAAGTAAATAATCAGCATTTAAACTTTTAATATCTGGAACTATTTTATTTCTTTGGAATAATAAAATAGCATCAAGTAAAAGAGACGAGTCTTTAATAACAATACTGAGAAATTATTATTAAAAAAAAAAAAAAAAAAAATGAGGCAATCAATACAAATGTCCCTAATGATATCAAATCAACATTATTACATCAGGAGAGATAAAAAAAAAAAAAACTCAAATTAATAAAAGCTTTCAATTTTTTTTTTTTTTTTTTTTACAGTTGGTTGACCTCTAAAGTCAAATCCATTGTGGGTATTTGCAACCACAGATTTTTTTTATTTTTAAAAAGCTGTCAAATATGGCAGAATGACTGACTCATTGCCAATTCAAGTAAACATTCATTTTATAACAGTCCAATACTACTTCATAATTAATATAAATTCTGAGACTAAAAAAAAAAAAAAATCATTTAGCAGAAACAGGACAAAATTAATTTAATTTTTTTTCTTTAATTTTAATTATATTCTTAAATTTAAATTAAATTATATTCTTTTCCTAATAAAAGTTTTTGGACCTATCTAGACAGTTGTGGACACTGTTACAATTATACACAATGAGGATCAACTTCTAATAATGGACAACAACAAAAAACACACACACACATATATATATATATATATATATATATATATATATATCACACATTATGAAATCCAACAAAAGACATTTTATGTTGATACATTCTTTTTAGGGATACAAATATGTAAGTAAATGTTATGTTTATAATAAACAGTATTAAACAACATTTACCGGCCTGAATGTCTGAGAAATTTTCACAGAAAATATTTGGCCTCTGACAGGTTTCGAACTTGTATCCTATACAGAATTTCATTTAGCTTGACGTGCATTTTACCGATTTGGCCACAGATTATATTCGGTTAGCAAAGTCAAATTTACTGTATTTAAACTTCAATCTTCCATGAATCTCTCATGTACATTCATATCTGCTCAATGCATACCCAAATTTAAACAAATAACGTCACACATTATGAAATGGACAAAGTCCGACAATTATTTTAAGACATTTTTATGTTTATACATTCTTTTTAATCTTACAATTATTTACACTATTTACATTGGTCAGACTACTGTCCTCATCTTGATTCTCATATTCATGACGTTTCGGCCACTACACCCCAGCCTTCTTCAGGTGATATACATTGGTTTTTCAAACTGAACCCTTTATTTTGTCCACTGGAGAAGATTGTTCTAATTCCACATGCCATGCCTTTTCTGGATATTTCAGTTTTAGTAACTCAACTCTCCAAGTTTTTGTTCATCTCGGCTTTTTGGGTCAAGCTGCTCGATTATTTCAAAATTCCAACGTATATCACCTGAAGAAAACTGGAGTGCTCAACAGTCAAAATGTTGTGAATGTGGCAATAAAGACAATGACTACAGTTCAAACAATGTAAATAGTTACAATACCTAATCTCGGAAATATAGCTAGAAAATCTTATAAAAGATTTAAAACTTTTTTTTTTCTTGGCTTCAAATTTAAGATTCTACTGCTCAGCCCATGGTAGGGGTTGTCCAAACTGAGTTGAAAGGGAATGTATTATTTCAGTTTCTTGTTTCAAACACAAACTGTGTGTGTGTGTGTGTGTGTGTGTGTGTGTGTGTGTGTATTAAATGACACAAGCAAATGTAATTTATTCATGCACAACACATGGCTTATGGCCACATCATGTTGAAACATCGGTTCCTGTATGATCACCAAAGTTAAGCAACATCTAGCCTGGTCAATACTTAGATGGGTGACTGCTTAGGAATACCAGTTGGTGTAAGCTTAGATGCGTGGTAGGTGTAATGGACTGTTAATCTGTTAACTGTTAATCAGGAAGCCAAGTACCAGTTGCAGTTGGGTCAGTTATATTCATTTACATGCAAATAAATTTGGGAAAGGTATGTATACACCTCTTCTTCATCCAGCTATGGTTAATTAGTAAGACTTGTATCACTAAATCATTATTATAACAAAAAAACAAAAAAAATATTCTTACAATCTAAAAATATTTTCTGGCTTTAAATAACCTGCAAATCAATCCATCAGGCACAACACAGATGTGCATATATATTATATACATAAATATAAAGTCACATGTGTGACGGACAGAGAATCTGGTCTTTTTTTTGTAATAGAAAATTTATGGTGGGGGGGGCATTATTTCTAATTTTAGTTATGGGAGGAAATAGTAGTTAGCTGCAAATAACAATAATGATGGCACAAGAAGCCATTTTATCAGTCGGGCCCTCAGAGCTTTACAAAATGTGTTAAACTCCCAACTATGAATTCATCTGACAAGATGCATTGCAATTAGATTTCCCACCAGATTCACAAGATATCTCCAAGATATTTTTTCTGTCTCATCTGAAAAGGAGCTAGAAGGGAAAAAAAAAATTTTTCTTTTTTTTTTTTAAATTTGAATTTCTGACAACCAGCTATAAAACTTTTTTGCTACAATCGAATACTAAAGAGTGAAACACTTTCACTATTAACTCAAGAAAGTCAAGTTAAGAACTTACTTTGAATTAAAAACAAGGAAAAAAAAATCTACATTTAGCACTAAATTAAAATTATTAATATATATATATATATATATATATATATATATATATATATATATATACATACACACTTGTTTAGAAGCCGCCCTATCAGGCAGCATTTAAGCTAGCTCCTGTAGAGAGATCTTGATTAAGCCTTTATCAAAATAGGTAGGGAGGAGTAGACATGATAGGCAACAAGAAACTATAGAAGAACTCAAAATTAATCGCTTCATTTAAGTATTGCCTTAATATTTAAGCTTACCTTTTAAAAGTTCAACAATAATTCTTCTGCTGCCACTTAATTTAAAGGCAATTTGATGTACGTAGGTCTTTACTTTCCATACAAACAATTATTTATATTTCATGGGTGACTTTTGCTGGATTTTGCAATTAATTTCTATTATTCTTAAATTTATTTCCAAGTTATAAAAATTGTTATCATACAAAAAAATTATTGCCAAAAAATCACAAAGTAAACAAAAATAAAAAAGATGCCAAAAACAATCGCAGTAATAAAAACTTAGGAACCCAAAATTTCAGGATTGCAGGTCCTGATCTGACCCAGAACATTTTTAAGTTGCTCACAGAGTCAGCCTGATTCCAAAATGGTATGATATATTGGGATACAGTCTCTAGGAGTAAAGTTGAAAACACACAATTTTATTTTGAAATATTGTAATTTGAGAACAGTAATGTTTTCATTTGAACATGAGCTATTGAAAGTTAGAGAGTTATGTTCCTTTAATTGTTTTTCATCAGTAGAAGCCAAGATGGAGAAAACTGAAAACAATCATAGCAATGAAAACTTAAGAATCCAAAATTTCAGTATTGCAGGTTGGGAATGGTATGATATGTTGGGCTACAACCTTTCGGAGTAAAGTTGAAAAAGTGCAACACAGTGACAGTGACATTTGTATCTATTATATAGATATATATATGTGTGTATAGGTATGTGTTTGTATGTTATCATCAGCAACTAAACCAGCAACTGTACTCCAAATGTGAATAAGACTGGTATTAACTGATAGGAAATATCCCCTAAGCATTGAAAGCAAAAT
The DNA here is from genome assembly GCA_903632075.3 of Acanthosepion pharaonis. Classification (NCBI taxonomy): domain Eukaryota; kingdom Metazoa; phylum Mollusca; class Cephalopoda; order Sepiida; family Sepiidae; genus Acanthosepion; species Acanthosepion pharaonis. Next base: position 444,936 of record CAHIKZ030001908.1, read on the forward strand.
GAGACCAGCATGCTCATCTTGATTGTTATAGGGCAGTTGTCAGTGGAAGTTCAATCTCTTTGAATTGCAAGAGAAAAAGTTGAGAGAAAGAAGTGGACAAGCAACACAAAGGTGAATAAGTCTGGTGAGTATTAACTGATAGGAAATATCCCTAAGCAAACAAATACAAGTATGCTCATCTTGATTGTTATACTGGCAGTTGTTCATTTTTTCACTTGGGGATTAACCAAGGTAATTCACAAACACAAAGTTGTGAATTAACTGATAGGAAATATCCCCAATGCAAACAGAAGCAATATGCTCATCTTGGTTGTTATACTGGCAGTTGTTATACTTTCTTGTTGAGAGGGGAAAAGGGACAAGCAACACAAAGGTGAATAAGACTGGTGATTAACTGATAGGAAATATCCCTCAAGCATGCAAAGCAGAAGAAGACCAGTATGCTCATCTTGGTTTTATTGGCAGTTGTTAGCACTGCCACTCACAGGGATTGAACTAAGGCATATACTCTTGTTGAGAGGGGAAAAGGGACAAGCAACACAAAGGTGAATAAGACTGGTGAGTATTAACTGATAGGAAATAGTTAAGCATGCAAAGAAGAAAGACCAGTATGCTCATCTTGGTTTGTTATACTGGCAGTTGTTAGCACTGCCACTCACAGGGATTGAACTAAGGCATATACTCTTGTTGAGAGGGAAAAGGGACAAGCAACACAAAGGTGAATAAGACTGGTGAGTTATTAACTGATAGGAAATATCCCTAAGGGACAAAACACATGCAAAGCTGAGAAGAAGCATGCAAAGCAGAAGGTAAATCTTGTTATTCGGCAGTTGTTTGCCACCACAGGGATACCAGTATGCTCATCTTGGTTTAACTGATTATATCTGGCAGTTGTTAGGGCATGCCATGCTCATCTTGGTTGTTATACTGGCAGTTGAACTGCCATTCACAGGGATTGAAGGGAAAAGGCATATACTCTTGTTGAGAGGGGAAAAGGGACAAGCAACACAAAGGTGAATAAGACTGGTGAGTATTAACTGATAGGCTAAGCATGCAAAGCAGAAGGAGACCAAACTCATCTTGGTTTTATAAGTTATTATATTATTCATTCAGGATTGAACCAAGGCATATACTCTTGTTGAGAGGGAAAAAGGACAAACAACACAAAGGTGAATAAGACTGGTAATATTCTTGATAGGTTATCCCTATACATGCAAAGCAGAAGAAGACCTTTTTTCATCTTGGTTGTTATACTGGCAGGCACTAAAAAAGGAACCAAGGCATATACTTGTTGAGAGGGAAAAGGGACAACAACACAAAGGTGAATAAGTCTGGTGAGTATTAACTGATAGGAAATATCCCTAAGCATGCAAAGCAGAAGAAGACCAGTATGCTCATCTTGGTTGTTATACTGGCAGTTATTAGCACTGCCATTCACAGGGATTGAACTGCATATACTCTTGTTGAGAGGGGGGAAAAGGGACAAGCAACACAAAGGTGAATAAGACATTTGAGTATTAACTGATAGGAAATATCCCCTAACATGCAAAGCAGAAGAAGACCATATGCTCATCTTGGTTGTTATACTGGCAGTTGAGCCATTCAAAGGTGAATTGAAAAGGCATACTCTTGTTGAGAGGGGAAATGGGACAAGCAACACAAGGTGAATAAGACTGGTGAGTATTAACTGATAGGAAATATCCCTAAGCATGCAAAGCAGAAGAAGACCAGAAGTTTGTTATACTGGCAGTTGTTAGCACTGCCACTCACAGGGATTGAACTAAGGCATATACTCTCTTGTTACTGGAAAGGACAAGCAACACAAAGGTGAATAAGAATTAACTGATAGGAAATATCCCTAAGCATGCAAAGCAGAAGAACCAGTATGCTCATCTTGGTCATTTATACTGGCAGTTGTTAGCACTATTTTGGGGATTGAACTAAGGCATATACTCTTGTTGAGAGGGGAAAAGGGACAAGCAACACAAAGGTGAATAAGTCTGGTGAGTATTAACTGATAGGAAATATCCCTAAGCATGCAAAGCAGAAGAAGACCAGTATGCTCATCTTGGTTGTTATACTGGCAGTTGTTAGCACTGCCACAGGGATTGAACCAAGGCCACACAAAAAGGGATTGAACTAAGAAATATCCATGAAAGCATATACATCTTGTTGACTGGAGGGGAAAGGGACAAGCAACACAAAGCAACACAAAGGTGAATAAGTCTGGTGAGTATTAACTGATGAAAATAAGCATCTGACCAGTATTTCATCTTTGGTTGTTATACTGGCAGTTATTAGCACTGCCATTCACAGGGATTGAACTAAAGGCATATACTCTTGTTGAGAGGGAAAAGGGAAGCAACACAAAAGGCAAGCAAAGAAATATCCCCTAAAGATAAGACCAGTATGCTCATCTTGGTTGTTATACTGGCAGTTAACTGATCACAGGGATTGAACTAAGGCATATACTCTTGTTGAGAGGGAAAAGGACAAGCAACACTTGGTTTGTTATAGGAAAATCCTAAGTTGCAAAGCAGAAGGAGACCAGTATACATCTTGGTTGTTATACTGGCAGTTCACACTGGGGATTGAACCAAGGCATATACTCTTGTTGAGAGGGGGAAGCAACATTTTTGAATAAGAACTTTTAATGCAAAGCAAAAAAAGCCACTCCACAGGGGATTGAACAAGGCATATACTCTTGTTGAGAGGGGAAAAGACAAGGTGAATAAGACTGGTGAGTATTAACTGATAGGAAATATTTTTGCAAAGCAGAAGGAGACCAGTATGCTCATCTTGGTTGTTATACTGGATAGCACTGCCATTCACAGGGATTGAACTAAGGCATATACTCTTGTTGAGAGGGAAAAGGGACAAGAAAAAGGTAATAAGACTGGTGAGTATTAACAGAAATATCCCCTAAACATGCAAAGCAGAAGGAGAATATGCTCATCTTGGTTGTTATACTGGCAGTTATTAGCACTGCCACTCACAGGATTGAACCAAGGCATATACTCTTGTTGAGAGGGAAAAAGGGACAAGCAATTAACTACAAAAAAAGTTACCAATATGCTCATCTTGAATGGCAGTTCACAGGGGATTGAACCAAAGGCATATACTCTTGTTGAGGGAAAATTAATGCTCACTTGGTTGGATTAACAGGGATTGAAAAATATCCCTATTAACTGATACATGCAAAGCAGAAGGAGACCAGTATGCTCATCTTGGTTGTTATACTGGCAGTTGTTAGCACTGCCACTCACAGGATTGAACCAAGGCATATACTCTTGTTGAGAGGGAAAAGGACAAGCAACACAAAGGTGAATAAGACTGGTGAGTATTAACTGATAGGAAATATCCCTAAGCATGCAAAGCAGAAGAAGACCAGTATGCTCATCTTGGTTGTTATACTGGCAGTTGTTAGCACTGCCAGAATTCACAGGATTGAACTAAGGCATATACTCTTGTTGAGAGGGGAAAATTGGACAAACAAAACAGAAAAGGTGAATAAGACTGGTGAGTATTAACTGATAGGAAATATCCCCTAAGCATGCAAAGCAGAAGAAGACCAGTATGCTCATCTTGGTTGTTATACTGGCAGTTGTTAGCACTGCCACTCACAGGGATTGAACCAAGGCATATACTCTTGTTGAGAGGGGAAAATGGGACAAGTAACACAAAGGTGAATAAGACTGGTGAGTATTAACTGATAGGAAATATCCCCTAAGCATGCAAAGCAGAAGAAGACCAGTATGCTCATCTTGGTTGTTATACTGGCAGTTTTAGCACTGCCATTCACAGGGATTGAACTAAATATACTCTTGTTGAGAGGGGAAAAGGGACAAGCAACACAAAGGTGAATAAGACTGGTGAGTATTAATGATAGGAAATAACAAATAAGCAGAAGAAGACCAGTATGCTCAAGCAGAAGGAGACCAGTATGCTCATCTTGGTTGTTATACTGGCAAAGTTAAGTTAGCACTGAAATATCCCCATTCACAGGAGACCAGTATGCTCATCTTGGTTGTTTGAACTGCCACTCACAGGGATTGAACCAAGGCATATACTCTTGTTGATCCCCTAAGCATGCAGGGGAAAATCTTGGTTGGACAAGATTGAAACACAAAGGTGAATAAGACTGGTGAGTATTAACTGATAGGAAATATCCCCTAAGCATGCAAAGCAGAAGAAGACCAGTATGCTCATCTTGGTTGTTATATCAGTTGTTAGCACTTGTTATACTGGCAAGCATATACTCTTGTTGAGTCTAAGGGGAAAAAGGGATTGAACCAAAGGTGAATAAGACTTGTTGTACTGGAGTTATTAACTGATAGGAAATATCTAAGACATGTTGCAGAAAGACCAAATCTTGGTTGTTATACTGGCAGTTGTTAGCACTGCCATTCACAGGGATTGAAAATACTCTTGTTGAGAAAAGGGACAACTAAACAAAATACAATTAACAAGAAATATCCCTAAACACAAAAGGTGAATAAGACTGGTGAGTATTAACTGATAGGAAATATCCCTAAGCATGCAAAGCAGAAGAAAGACCAGTATGCTCATCTTGGTTGTTATACTGGCAGTTGTTAGCACTGCCACTCACAGGGATTGAACCAAGGCATATACTCTTGTTGAGAGGGAAAAGGGACAAGCAACACAAAGGTGAATAAGACTGGTGAGTATTATGATAGGAAATATCCCTAAGCATGCAAAGCAGAAGAAGACCAGTATGCTCATCTTGGTTGTTATACTGGCAGTTGTTGCACTGCCACTCACAGGGATTGAACTAAGGCATATACTCTTGTTGAGAGGGGAAAAGGGACAAGCAACACAAAAGGTGAATAAGACTGGTGAGTATTAACTGATAGGAAATATCCCTAAGCATGCAAAGCAGAAGAAGACCAGTATGCTCATCTTGGTTGTTATACAAGTTGTTAGCACTGCCATTCCCAGGGATTGAACAAGGCATATACTCTTGTTGAGAGGGGAAAAGGGACAAGTAACACAAAGGTGAATAAGATGAGTATTAACTGATAGGAAATATCCCCTAAGCATGCAAAGCAGAAGAAGAAACCAGTATGCTCATCTTGGTTGTTATACTGGCAGTTGTTAATCACTGCCACTCACAGGGATTGAACCAAGGCATATACTCTTGTTGAGAGGGAAAAGGCAACACAAAGGTGAATAAGACAAAGGTGAATAAGACTGGTGATAAGACTGGTGAGTATTAACTGATTTAAGCATGCAAAGCAGAAGAAGACCAGTATGCTCATCTTGGTTGTTATACTGATTGAAACCAATCAAACATTTGGTTGTTATACTTTTGTTAGCACTGCCATCACAGGGATGAACCAAATATTGTTGAGAGGGGAAAAGGGACAAGTAACACAAAGGTGAATAAGACTGGTGAATTTTAACTGATAGGAAATATTCCCTGAGCATGAAAAGCAGAATGAGATCAATCTACACCTGTTGATTGAATAAAGAGTTTAGTTCAAAATTCAGAGAAAGTTAAAAAGAACAATGATGGATTTCTGAAGAAGACTGGTGGATACAGTATCTGAAAATTGAGTCTACCAATTGAGATGAATATGTTGGTCTGATTAGCAGAGTATAGAATAATGATAATTCTTCATTTCAAGAATTCCGATAGAAATTGTTTCAAAATTATTTTATTACTCTAATAAATATGACTTTTATTAAAATTTAACAATTTTTGTTGTTATTATTGCTTTTCTCTCCTTATTACTGGTTCCCATATTGTATTCATTTCTATGCTTGGTCGGCTCAGGAGATTTTTGTGGCTTAGCATATGTGCTGATTCCTTAAGTTTACAAATTTTTCAGTGATGTTCTTTGTCTATGATTTCAACCAGATCCCACAGAGGGTGGTGATCTCCCTTTTCTCTCCATATGTGGTCAGCCATACCTGATTTTTCCACTTCCCCTCGTGTTTCTGGTGTTCTTGAAGCCTTACCTTAAGGGGTCAGCCTGTCTCCTCTTTATATTTCTTTCCACAGTTGCAGGGGATGGTGTACACACAGTCTTTAGTCATGTTCTTCTCTATGGAGGGGGGAGGGGTCTTACTTGGGAGAGGTATCTGTGAAGTGTCATCCAGCTTTTGAAGGTTGTCCTGATATTATATGGAGTGCCAGAGAAAAGCAATAATAACGAAAACTGCAATATGAGCTCTGATAAAAAACATGCAATGATAACAAGGAAAATTGCAATATGAGCACTGGTAAAAAATGATGCTGAAAACAAAGTTTATAAGTCCCAGAAACTCATACACAGATGTCCTTACATGGCACAGTGGATAAAGGCATTGCTTAGATCTAGTGACAAGACCCAAAGAGTTGAGAGTTCAATACCTGGTTAACTTGTGGAGAACTTGGAGAGGTGAATTAACAGGAGATAACTGATAACTGACATCCATTAGACATGGCATGTGGAACTAGAAGAGTCTATCCCAGCAAGCAAAATAAAGGGTACAGTTTAACATTCCAACCAGCTGAAGAAGGCCGGAGTGTACAACGGCTGCAACATTGTGATAAATATGGCAACAGAGATGAGGACAATAGACTGAATAATGTAATTAATATAAGTAACACCTCATCTCAGAAATATAGAGGGACGTCCAGTTCGACATTCCAACCACCTGAAGAAGGCTGGAGCGTACAACATCAGAAATGTTGTGATAAATATGGCAACAAAGATGAGGACAATAGTTCAAATAATGTAAATAATGTACATAATACCTCATCTCAGAAATATAGACAGACGTTCAGTTCGACATTTCAACCACCTCAAGAAGGCCAGTGCATACAACGGCCGAAACGTGATAAATATGGCAACAAAGATGAGGACAATAGACTGAATAATGCAAATAGTGTACATAATACCTCATATCAGAAATATAGACAGATACTGAAATGTTGCAATAAATATGGCGACAAAGATGAGGACAATAGACTGAATAATGCAAATAGTGTACATAATACCTCATATCAGAAATATAGACAGATACTGAAATGTTGCAATAAATATGGCGACAAAGATGAGGACAATAGACTGAATAATGTAAATAGTGTACATAATACCTCATATCAGAAATATAGACAGATACTTCTTTTTTATGACTATGATGTTTCCTGCCCAGAAGCCAAAGTTATGACCTTTCTTCCTACAATGATTAAAGGGAGTGCATTAGCTTACAGAAAATGAGTCTTCTAAAATATCTGATATTTCTGCTATGATTTCTTTTCATGTGCTTTTCTTGTGTGCAAGTAAGACATTTCCTTTTTAAATATAGTGCAGATTGTCCAAGTGATTATTTTTTCCAAACACTTTTGGCTAATCTATAAGCCATTTTTCAGGATTTTGGTTGTGCTGTTGCAAATAGCATATAGGTTACTGATACACAGGTATGTTTTTAATTTCTGAATACAACCAGTATATTATAGCTGTACTTGCAATTCATGTTTGTTTTTTATATAATGAGGGCTTTATTTCTAGTCTACTACTCTTTGGTTTCCTAAGGAAACATGGGCCAGTGGATAAAAGTGTTGATTGAAGTAATCCAAAAAGTGAGTTCAATACCTGGCCACAGCAGAAGAAAAAAAAATAGGGTTGAGTTACTAAATGGAATTAATTGAGACTGAGATATCATAAAAAAAGGCATTGCATGTGGAATTAAAACAATCTACCCCCATGGACTAAATAAAGAGTTTGGTTTGAAATTCCAATGTATATCACCTGAAGAAGGTCAGTGTGTACAAGGGCTGAAATATTGCAAATATGGCAATAAAGCTGAGGAAAACAGTCGAAACAATGTAAATAGAGAAAAAAAAGTCCACTATTTTGAAAATGAAATGAGCAAAAGCATTAATGTAAAGATTGCCAATATCAATCTATTTAATTGCATAGATTTTGCTGGGTCTGATTCGTAAGGTTCTCACAATAACGTAAGTGGAACAAATGCATTTAAGAATCAGAATTGTGCCTTTACAAGTGAAAACAAAAAATCAGAACCAGTAATGAAAGAAAAAAAAATATAGCAAACATTTTTTATTTGAATATTGATTTTAATTTTTTGAATTTTCCCCCACCTTAGAAAATGGTGGAAACAATATGAATTAGTTTTTATGAGATTTTCAGAATATTTATTTAAAAATAAAGATACATATTTAAATCAACTGCCAAATAACTGGACAATAAGTATAAATAATTTGCAAATATTGTTCCACACAATAGCATCAATATGGGTTGTTATAGTGTCCTTTCTGCATTAAAATTTTGATAATGTTTTTGTTTGCCAATGGGTTTAACATAAAAATATATTTGATTGGTATACCAATGTTTTTGATTGATTGATTCATTTTCTATGGCTTATCAACCCTTAGCAGGTTATTTAAAACCAGAAAATATTTTTTGACTGTTAGAATTTGTTTCAGATATAATGCTTTAGTGATACAATTCTTATTAATTACCACATAGAGAAGAGGTGGATTCATACCTTATCAGAATTTGATAAACAAATTATAAAGTAGATATAAAGTGGGGGATCAATTCTATATTACAATCAATATATAAACTAATCCCTCACTTTGTAGCCACGGTAGTTTCTATAGATTCATAATCCAGAAAAGGTAAATAAATAAGACATGCCTGTGTATTTCATTGTTTTGTTTTGTTTTCTATGGTTTATCAACCCATAGCAGGTTATTTAAAGCCAGAAAATATTTTTACATTGTAAGAATTTTTTTTTGGAGATAATAATGGTTTAGTGACAAGTTTTACTAATTAACCCATAGCTGTGGAGAGAAGAGATGGATTCATATCTTTCTGAGAGAGATTTGCACCATAGAATATAATAAACCCAACAGGAACTGGAATTGCCATATATCCATTACACCACTCACATATCAAAAATTCCCAGCAATCAGCCATCTAGGTAATGATCTGGCTCGACATTGGTTCCTATACAATCACCAAAGTTAAGCAGTGTTTCAATCTGATGTGGCTATAAGCCTTATATCAATTATTATAGAATTAGGTAAAATTATTTATAACAATAATACAATGAATTCATAACAATAACTTGCAAATAAAGTTACATTATTGAATCAATTTTGTTTATAACATTCTATATATATATATATATATTTTTTAAAGAAAAAGTGACCACTTTAAGGTTCCATTATAATAGTTTATTTCACCAGAGCCCTTTTAAAGGACGCCGGATCATCAGATAGCACTTCCAAAAAATGAAATGAAAATTGATGGGTAGTGTAAGTTTTTGTAATTTAACAGAGAGTATAATAAGGAGTGGTTAGAGAGACATGGTAGAGTTTAGGGAGGGTTTAATTTAATATCTCTCTCATACTTAGTATTGGGACAACAAGTTTCATATTAGTACATCCACAATTTTTGAATTGTCAAACACCTTATATATGTTAAATGGCATTTATCTGGAAGATTTAGCAGACTACAGGTACTTAGTTACAGTTTCTGGGACAAAGCATGTTATCTAGCGTGATGAAACAATTTGAACAAGCTCAAGCCCTTAGCCATGATGACTTGTGAATTTGTGCTAGCACAACTATTGATAGCATCCAAGGGTTCTGTCTATCCGATTTTACTGACAAAGCTTGGGTCAACCCATGATATGGCTTTTCAGTTACTTTCCAAAGGTGCCACATGCTGGAATCAAGCACTCCAGTCCAATAACATCAGGAAGTTTCCTTTCTGACAAATTGACCAGGGTGAGATTTAAACCCAGGTCTCATGGTTAGAATGCGAATATATATATTTGTGTATTTAGGCAGCAATCCTTCTTTTATGCACATTTCATTGAATACAACAGACAAGGTGCTTTGATTTAGTTTTTTATACAATTTCTCATGCGATCTAATAATTTTTTCCCTTCAGATGATAAATTATATAAAAAGTGTCCAAATGTTCTTTTATTCTGAGTGCTTTCAGCTATACATTTAGCCATTTTCAAGGATGAAATATTTTAACGGTTAAATAAGAAATAGTTTGTTGCATGTATGTATTTATATAATGTTTTCATTTTTCAAAACACAGTCAAGATATTGTGTCCATGTTCATAGTTGATATTATTAAGTGTTGTTTTTTTTTGCTTTTAATTTTTATTTCACATTGTTCACTATATATACACACACACATACACACGAAATAACAATATTTAAATTTTATATATATCAAGAACAATGTTGGAGAAAAATGAGTAGCAAAGTGGAAAATAACAAATTTAGTTCAATGAAGCCCTAAAGGATGAAGTGCATCACACAAAATTTTTTTTCCACTTTGCTATACACTCATATATATATATAAGTGTGTGTGTGTGGATTAAATATGGATCGGAATCTGACAGAATGATAAGACAAAGGACAAATAGAAAACTGTTATTGATCCAACATCTCACATTTATTAAAGCTTCATCAGAGAATTCTTTGATGAAGTGAAACATGTTAGATTTTCTATTTGTCCTTTATTTTATCATATATATATATATATATATATATATATATATATATATATATATATATATATGTGTGTGTGTTCTTGCCCCTTGATGATTACGGCCATTTAAAACTTCAGCAGCAATCCAAATTAAATAGTATTGTTGATTTGGTTCTTTGCTAACAGCTGAATAATTAGGAATCAATATCTTAATGGTTATTTGACTCTAAACCCCCACACATGAGTTTAGCAAAATGTTTTTGTAAAAAAAAAAAAAAGCAATGTAGTCATTTAAATTCTTTTCACATTTACCGCAGGCATGAAATTTCAGCTGACAATGTGTTGTGAACTAAAAGAAATGTTTCAAGATTTTTCCCATGTATGCTTCAAATTGCAGATAACACCAAACCTCATATATATATATATATATATATATATATATTGCAACAATGTTTTCCACTTGTACATTACAATCTGATGACCTCCAAAATCGGTTGTATGTGTATACACCTCGCTAGCTATGTTCACAGTTTTGTCAGCTTCGCCATGATCGAATTCAACAGAGAATAACAACAATTGCTTTTCAAGACACTTGTTGGGAAATAGCAACAATACAATTTCTCACTTCACTGTGGTATTGTCTTTATTCAGTTGGTCAAGGTGGAGAACTGCTATCTTACTACCTTCCAACCACAGAAAGAGGACCCTTACATTCATTGACCAGCTAGAAGACTGCTGATTTCTTCTTGCATGTCCTTTTTTTTCACTGACTGCCAGACCCTTCCTCACTGGTCACTTACTTCTGACTTCCTGTCTCTCTCTGCTTATATGGATACTGGCTGGGATTCTATCCCTTTATCTATTCACTTGTGTTCCAGACAAGTAGACCACCCAAAATTTGGATGCATGATCAGCTTCTTCAAAGGACTACTTTTATGATTATCTGAAATCATTGACAAAATTTTATGTTTGCCAATTCAAAGGTGGGCTGAAGACAGGAATCCTGAAAATTCCAGCAATTAAGGTGACTCAAAAATGAACTGGAGACATAATTCCTAAGAACTCAGACAATTAAGTGGACTTAAACAGAAAAGGAATTTATCTACTTATCACCTAAAGCTGTGTGAAAAATCATATGGCTACAATATATTAGGTTAGTCAAAACTTTTGTTCGTTTGTTAAACCTGCATTAGTCACATGGGACGTTTTATTACCCCAAAATCTTTAAAGTACTCATAATTCCAAGGTGGCAACCTCTTTTGTTGCCTCCTACTACTCTCCTGACCCAGTGAGGGTGTGTAGCATGCAATTTGGCACAGCTGTAGCTCAGTTATCATGGGAGGCAAATGTTACGAGACTATCCATCTTCAGAAATCTGAGGTGACTAATGCAAGTAGAAAATTTACTTAATAAACCAAACTTTTTGGCCAGCCTAATATATACATATGACTATGATAAAGTTGTATTTATAAATGAAGTAAAAAAAATCCACTGAATTTTCTGGGATATGTAATGAAAAAAGAGGGTGTAGAGAATTTGACACTCACAAGGCATATGCAAAACAAGTGGGAGAGATGAAAACAGCAAGAAATACAGTTAACAAGCTTGTGTAAATGACAGAACAAGGGTTGCAAGAAAGATTAAAGGAGCTAAACATTATTTTGAAGCTGCAAAGAAGAGGAGGTTGTGGGGGATCATTATTTTTCATTCTTAAAGGTCACCTTAAACAAAAAAAAAAAAATAGTAATAAAGTCAAAAAATTATGTGATTATGAACATTTTTACAAAAGCTAAACCAAAGGGAAAAATTTGCTTCAAAGATTGATGAAAAAGTCAATTGTGTCTCTTACTTGAGAATATTAAAGAAGGCTGCTATATCAGTTACCAGTTATGAAACTCAAACTATCACAAAAAGACAGAAAGAAAAAAAAGGTTGGTTTTGTATCTAATGAAATGGTCAGTTTTGCAATGACCATTCCAAGAGAAACATTTTGTGGATCTGCATGATAAATCTCCAAAACTGAAGATGAACTAACCAAGAATTATTCCAGTGCAATACAAATGAAGGCACATGAAAAGAAAATGTTCCAAAATGTTTAAACACGAATATTTTTGCTGCTGCTGTGAGTTTATTGGCCTCAAATAACCCATATAATTTCAAATATGTCCGTGAAATTTTCTTTTTTTCATGGGATTAAGTAGTTGTTATAATGGAGATCAAAAAAAAAAAAAAAAATCCAAAATGCAATTTGTTTTATTGTATTCTATTTCTGATGCATTACTTTTCAAATCCAAAATGGAGTTATGACCAATTTTTTTTCTTTTTTTTTTTATTTATTTGAATTATTTTCGTTTCACAAATTCTGAAATATATTGATCATAAATATTGAATTATATTTCAGTTTTTACTTATTGGGATGGGAGTGAATTTACTCAGAATATAAGGCCAAGTACAGAAATCTAAGGGAGGTAAATCAGTATTTGGTATGCAGAATTTGTTTCAGCCAGTAAAAATACAATAAATAAATAAATAAATCAACAATACGTGTTTTTTTGATTCCCTATTTTAAGAAATGTTTTAGCGCTCTATAGGAAACTGCACTAGAGATTTTTTTTTGTTTTTTTTTTTAATAACAACCCAGACAAAAGTGCATTAGTGGCAAAAATCTTTGAATCTTAGAAATCTATCAATTAGCTTTGACCTAAACTATTTATTCAAAAAGCTTTTTATTTGAAGGTCATAAAAAATAGTTACACAACTTAGTAAATATTTCAGTCTACATACTTTTGACTGTGTGTGTGTGTGTGTGTATATATATATGTATATATATATATATATATATATATATATATATATATATATATACATAAATGTGCGTTTTCCTAAGCAACATTTATGCTGTTCTGTGTTTTAACACATTAGCAGAATGTACAGAAAAAGGCACTAGTGAATTTAGAAAAAAAAATTAAATAAGCACTAAATTCAAACACTTGGGTGTTCAACCATTTGATGTTGAAGAGGAGCTTTCTCTTCAACAATACAGACCATTTCTTTATTTTCATTAGGATATCAGTTATTAATTAAGCATTTCTAGACAAATAAATTGAACAATGACAGTTAATGTATACCATATTCCCTAAATTAAACATTTTTTATTGCTATTTAATAATTTGCCAAGAGCCAAGCATAAATCAACAATACATTGTTACTAATTTGAGCTAAGCCGAACATAAATCAACATTTCATTGTTATTTAGTAATTTGAGCTGAGCCCAGAATAAATCAACATTTCATTGTTATTTAGTAATTTGAGCTGAGCCCAGAATAAATCAACATTTCATTGTTATTTAGTAATTTGAGCCGAGGCCAGAATAAATCAACATTTCATTGTTATTTAGTAATTTGAGCTGAGGCCAGAATAAATCAACATTTCATTGTTATTTAGTAATTTGAGCCGAGGCCAGAATAAATCAACATTTCATTGTTATTTAGTATTTTGAGCTGAGCCCAGAATAAATCAACATTTTATTATTTAGTATTTTGAGCTGAGCCCAGAATAAATCAACATTTTATTATTTAGTATTTTGAGCTGAGCCCAGATTAAATCAATTTTTTTATTATGTAGTATTTTGAGCTGAGCCAAAGAATCATTCACAACGTAGTATTTGAATAAAATAAAAGCACTTTGAAATGAACTTTGAAACAACCTTAATAACTTTTGAACAATTACAAAAAATGTTTACACTAAAATATCAATTTTTGAAAATATCTTTATCATTCTAAATTTAAAACCATACACTGTAGTGAGAATTTATAATCACTCTTGTTTTTTAGTCATTTTTAATGCCATGAGATTTATGGATCAAGAATTATTAAAAAAATTATTTTGGCCAATATTGACATCATTTCTATCATTGCCTCTCTACTTTTTGTGTAAGTAAAAAAACAATACGAAACAGCATTAGTATACTGATAATGTGTTAATACCATGTCCGTAATTGTTCATTGAAAATGCACATGGTGCCAATACTCATTTTACCAATATGCTTTATGCTACCAATTTGTGCTCTGTTGTTCAACTACATTATTATTGACAAATTTGTGCAATGTGTCTGCAAATATTTCTGATGAAAAAAAAAAAAAAAGAACCAATTCCTAGACTGTCAATCAAACAATCTGTACTATTTCCCAGAAAAAATAGTGTATTTTTTTAAAAGTTAAAATAGTTGATTTAATATCAACATTTGGTAGGCTATTTAACTCTTACCACACGGGAGGCAAAAATCATCACTGTAGAATTCTCTCCCTTTGCTGCTCTAGGTGCATTCTGTCACCTAGAGATGGTTGCTATAAATAAACACTTGTCAACTGTTATTTCTGGTATTTTAAGCTGGAAATCACCTACTACTGCTTTGGAACAAGGTTAAACTTCTGTTTTTCTAACATCATTTTGAATACTTCTAGGTGTAACATTGCTTAAACCCACATTAATTTTTTTGCAATTTTATGTAAATAAAAATGGCCACATCAAAACCCAACAAGGCCTTTATTCAGGAGTTTCTTTGATTTGACTCCGATGATGATTCTGAAGTCTTTACTCAAGTGGAATTGATTTGAAAAAAAATTAATGTGACATGAAGGAAAGGCATAATGATGATTTTTTTTACTAAAGATATTGACGGTGAAGTGGTCAAAGATGATAACTATATGACATGAAGGAAAGCGAATAATGATTTTTGAAGGGTGGATATTGACGGTGAAGTGGTCAAAGATCTTTGTGACATGGAGGATTTGATTTTGAAGGCTTTACTCATGTGGATGATGTGAATTCAAAGATGATAACTATGCTAGTGACATGGAGGAAACTCAAATGATGATTTTGAAGGCTTTACTCAAGTGGATATTGACGGTGAAGTGGTCAAAGATGATAACTATACTAGTGACATGAAGGAAAGGCATAATGATGATTTTGAAGGCTTTACTCAAGTGGATATTGACGGTGAAGTGGTCAAAGATGATAACTATACTAGTGACATGGAGGAAAGGCATAATGATGATTTTGAAGGCTTTACACAATAAGTGGATTCTATTGAAGTGATCAAAGATGATAACTATACTAGTGACATGAAGGAAAGGCATAATGATGATTTTGAAGGCTTTACTCAAGTGGATATTGACGGTGAAGTGGTCAAAGATGATAACTATGCTAGTGACATGGAGGAAAGGCATAATGATGATTTTGAAGGCTTTACTCAAGTGGATATTGACGGTGAAGTGGTCAAAGATGATAACTATACTAGTGACATGAAGGAAAGGCATAATGATGATTTTGAAGGCTTTTCAAGTGGATATTGAACATGAAGTGGTCAAAGATGATAACTATACTAGTGACATGAAGGAAAGGCATAATGATGATTTTGAAGGCTTTATCAAGTGGATATTTGAAGTGGTCAAAGATGATAACTTTTTGACATGGAGGAAAGGCATAATGATGATTTTGAAGTCTTTACTCAAGTGAATATTGACGGTGAAGTGATCAAAGATGATAACTATACTAGTGACATGAAGGAAAGGCATAATGATGATTTTGAAGGCTTTCCAATGGATATTGATTTTGAAGTGGTCAAAGATGATAACTATACTAGTGACATGGAGGAAAGGCATAATGATGATTTTGAAGGCTTTACACAAGTGGATATTGACGGTGAAGTGATCAAAGATGATAACCACACATCACTATATAGAGGTAAACATTGAAGACCACTATCATCCATGGTTGACTAATTTTATACAAGCAAGTGTCAACCATTGATATGCCTAAATAGCATTTCTGAAGGTGAATTATTTCATCTATTTATAAACAACAAAATACTAAATTTATTTGTCAATGGGACAAATAAATGTTAGTCAGGTGAAAGAAAACGTAAACAAATGCTGGTGTTTACTCGTATATAAAAAAGATGTCACTTTTTCAACAAAATGAAAGCCTTCTTAATCATGGACCTCAGAACTCCACAAGGTATAATAAAAGTTGAAGTATGTTAAATTGTTAATGTATTTGTTTTTTATTTGAATTTTTTTTATTTACAACATCAAAACATGCATAAAAAACATAATGCATTACATAATGACTTACATGAAAATATTACTCATCCATTCTTTTATTAGTATACAAAAAATAAAATCTATACGCACAATACAAAGAAAGTTATAACAATTTTAAAACAGTAGGTGTACATGTTTTTTGTGCCCAAAAAAAAAAAAAAAAAAAATTTAGTAGCAGGGAGAATAATTCTGGAAAGAAATTAGCGTGATAAAAAGGTTAATGTTCAAGATGAGTCTTATGAGTTGGTGCTGGAGCCAATATGCTAGATATTGGTCACTTTTATACTCTTTTAAAGAGGAGGAGGCATGGTGGAGTAATAGATAGCGGCTCAGATTGAGGAATCGGAGAGCTGAGTTCAAATTCCAGTCGAATTCATTACATTCACTTACGTGCTAATACCCTTGAGAAAGGTATAAATCCTCATCTTCTCCCCCCAGCTATGGGTAAATAGCAGGACAAACCGGGTTCTAAAGCCTTGGATGGCAACTGGTCTATTGCATAAAGAAATGGCAACCTACTGCGGGAAAAAACATCTATCTCGTCAGTCATGTATCAAAAGATACATGATTGTCTAAGCATATATCACGTATGGCACAGAACTGACTAAAGTTTTCACACATTAAAAAAAAATCTACCTCTGTTAAAAAATACATTTCTGTGATATATTAAGCTAAAAGTAATATTTGTTTTAAATCAAATTAATTAAACTTTAAATCAGCCAATTCCTCAAATAGTTTCAGAAAAGTATATTTTATTCTTGAAAGATTTTTTAACATGATCGCCTAAGCATGTATTCCGCATGGCACATAACTGACTGACTTATAAGGGATGCACTCAGTGTATGCAACAAGGGCTGAGATTTTTACACCTGTCCGAAAAGTTTCCACTACAATCTCATACCTCAAATATTTATATCTTGTTTTTTTTTTTTGTTTTTTTTTATTCAATTCATTCATGAGAGACAACTTCATTTTTTTTATTTTTATGGCCTGCACACATGAATCATAAAAGTCTAGGACACAGGTTCGGTTTGCCCCAGAGAGTGAATAAAACCAGGACTGGGTTTGGTTCACATTAGTCAATAAGGCAAGGATGTAGGTCTGGTTAGCACTGCAGAATCAAATCTAGAACAATTTTAAGTTCAGGTAAAAACCAGACCAGACTCCAAAATATAAAACAAAGCTATGGTTAAGAGGCAGTCACTTTTGAGATAGGTCTTACCCAACAGCATGCAATATTCTTAACCCCAACCAACAGAGCTGTGTGCTGCTTCAGTAATCCTGTTACTGTTATGGGATCTTACCCATAATAATAATAATGGACTATTCCATACTTAATAAGTATTGTACCTCAGGAGTAGGCAAGGAGTCAGTAGTTCAAGTCGAGTCAAGAGTCGAGTCAGAGGCAGTCCGAAACAGAGTCGCGTTCAGACAATTACTGCAAGACATTGGAATAGTGATACTGGTCAAGACTACATTGTTCTCTCTACTAAACCTGATTGTTCATACTAACACTTCTACTTCTCTGTATATATTCCTGTTTGTAATATATCTGTGTTATTCCATACCTGTGTTCTTCTTTATTGGTTCTACCTTGGACTATCACCCGGGGTACAAGGAACCGGACCATATCAGTTATTAATAAACCTTTTTACAGACTTATTTTCCTCTAGTTTGTATACATAATGCCATTCTACACAGATGATTCAATCAAGTCCTTTGTCAGCTGACCTGTTTATATTTTTAAATCACGATAAGGGTAACAGGGGCCAGGGTTTAAGTACAAGCAACCAAACGATCTGGTGTTGTTTTATTACAATTGCCAATTGTTGAAAAAAACAATCAAATCTAACTACAAACCCTTCTTCCTTATTTTCTCCTGAATATATTAGATTTAATCTTCTCTAAGATTATTTATTTAGTAAAAGAAATACAAAATTGTGGCACAAGGCCGAAGGGAAAATGGAGAGAGGCTGATCTTCATAAGCTATCCTAGTGAATCAGAATCACGACCAATTCATTTATTATAATTTGCACATTCACCGCAAGAACTCATCCATCACCACTCAATCCTGCATGTACCATAACACCGCATATTCACAGGGGACCTATGAAATATTCCATAATGTAAAAATTTCATTTCATTGTCCATAAAGTCCGTTCATATGAAAATTACATGATTTATTAAATGATAGGGTGTGAGGATGAAACCAGAAACAAACTAAAAGTGTTGGCTTTTGTAGTTAAAGTTCTAGAGCCAGTGACAGAATGAGAGATGGTTTGAGTCTTGCTGAAGGTCATTCCTTTATTTCTGCTCTGTGCATTTTATTAATTACTATAGGGATCTGTGAAGATGAGAGAGAAAGCAACTGAATTTAAAGATAAAATGCTGGTCAAAAATTAAGAACGATTAATTAAAAAGTTTACAAACAGATAGCATACTTATGCACAGTTCATTACCCCATCAATTTCCCGAGTTTTGTATCAGAATTATTTTTCCTTAGGGAAGAAAAATAAAAATAAAAAAGACAATGTGTAAAGACAGATACGAAATAAAAAATTTATGTCATTGAATCAAGGCAATACCAAGTGATCTTGCTAGTCTTTTAAGATGTTACCATTTAAAAAAAAAAAAAAAAAAAAAAAAATTCAGGTAACTAAAATTTAAAAAAAAAATAATTTTTCCAACCATAATTTTAGGAAAAGCAGCATCCATTAATTTCCTAGATATAAACGAGAGAGAAAGAGAGAGAGAGAAAAAACAGAGGTAAAAAGAGGGAGAGAGAGATACAGCATACTTCACTACCACTCCACATCTATGCTTGGGCTGCGAAAATAACTGCAATTCTGAGGTGAAAATATTTCTGGTCTGACCAACTGATGGTTGCCAATATGAAAGGAGCAAAGAAACAGCTATTCCAATTTGATAAAGAATTTTTATTTCCAGATAATGATTCATCTCAATCTCCTCCTCTTCCATGGACAAAGAAAACTGTACAGCCATTTTCTTTTGTTTTGTCATCAAACATTCAGAAGAATCAACAAAGTGGCACCTTTTCTTATCAGGACAGATGCAAAGATAAAAGGCCTAATACAATTAGATAAGGGGGTTGTGTGTGTGTATATGTGTGCATATATATATATATATATATATAAATAAATAAAGGGCGTTCCAATAACTTGGACCAATTTTAAATGTGAATTAAGTTTAAGCATCTAATGATTTTCTTTTTTTTTTCTTTCTGATTTGGCAGACATTTGGGCGATATTATTTTTCACACATAATTACCATGACTTAAATAACATGATCCAAAAAAGAAAGAAAGAAATTTCCACCAATACCACTGATTTATTTACTACTGACTTTGATCCATCTTAATGAAACACCTTTATATATAATCCATCTTAATGAAACACCCTTTATGTGTTGTGTGTGTGTATGAGTGTATATATATATTAATATTGCTTATTGATTCTATGTATGATTATTTCTTTTATATATATATATATATATATATATATATGCACACACAACAATATGCCACCAAGATCAGTATACATATAGTACTTCCTTGACTTCAGTGTTTATGCATATACAACAAAACCATTTGGCATGTCATGTTAAATAATTACATCCCTCATAGCTTTCTCAACAGATATATAGTATATTATATGTTTACACACACATATATAAAAACAGAGATCCCAAAAATATATTGCACACATTTAGGAAAAATATTTTAAAAACAGAATTAAAAAATAAACACAAATTTAAATAAGAAGCCAAAATTGAAAAATTGAAAATTAAAATATATAAGTCTAAGTATGTGTACACAAGGGGGTGCTGAAAAGTTGACAAAGAAAGCCTTTTCTGAAAAAAAAAATAAAATAAAAAATAAATAAATAATAATAGTAATAATAATAATAATAATAAAATGTGGCTCAAAAATGTGGCACATGGGAACATCAACAATCCCTGTTGTAGCTGGAGCCCTCAGATTGGTTGGAAAAGATTCCAGTAGACTAATTGAACAGATTCCTGGAAACCTATGCCTTAAAGAAATACAAAACATTTTTCTCACAAGTACAATCCACACCTTACAAAGGGCTTTATCTATGTAAAATAGGTGGTTTTTTTTTTTAGTTGGTCAGTGAAAATCAAAGGAAATAAAATAACAACAACAATCTAGTTTTGATCCCTTGGTCAGATATATGGAAGTAATTTAGACTGAGAACATTTCAGTTCCTCACTGTCACGTTTAACAAAAGGAGATTGTGCTATTTCCTTCTCCTTCATAATTTAACAATGACACAACAACACTGATTGAAAGGTAAAGTCAAACATACATTGACCCTGACATTGCACTGATCCATCCCAGCAAGTTGTATGGAGAAAGAGAAATTTTTATTTCATGGAATCCATGTATATGATGCCAAAGTAACTCTGAAAAATATTTTTTGTAGGTAATCAATATTTGATTAACAAATGAGAAAGCATTTTGGGATCAATAAAAAAAAAAGAGAAAATGAAATAAAATGACAAAAATCAAATTTGATAATCAAATCATGATCACTAAAACAGTCTTTTTTTTTCCCCCAAAAAATATTTTTTCTGTAGAAATATTTTTCTGAGAACAAAACCTGGAACTTTAACAAAATAAGTTACTCTTCCTCATCTGTTAATTGAATACCAAATGCTTACATTTTCCTGTATTACTTTTTTTAATAAATATACCATATGATTTGTGATAGATCAAATAGCGCATGTTCACCTCCAAAGATCAAAAAGTGACTGAATGAAAGCATATAACCTGGTCATATGATTTATGTATATGTATGATCATGTGGCTTGAACCATGAAAACATTACAAAAATATATATATATATATATATATATATATATATATATAACCAGCTATTTACAATGGTAGGCCAAATACATTGTCCAGTATTCAAATACTCAATAAAAATTGCAATATATTCAACAGCAGTCTGATCATTTTCTGATACACCACGTGTGTGTGTGTGTTTGAGTGAGAGAGAGATAATGATAACCCATTAATGTGGTGGTGGAGGGGAACACCCATGATAACCCATTAATGTGGTGGTGGTGTTAAAGTTGGGAAAAACACTCATGATAACCCATTAATGCAGTGTGGGGGAAAACACTCATGATAACCCATTAGTGTGGTGGTTTGGGGGGGAAACATCCATGATAACCCATTAATGTGGTGGTTTGGGGGGGGGGAAACATCCATGATAACCCATTGATGTTGTGGTGGTGGTGGGGCAGAAACCCACGATAACCTATTAATATTAAGGATGTGGAAATATTCAAGGTAACTGATTTGGGGGTTAAAGATGAGAATAAAATAAAAAGCAAAACCTAAAATAAATGAGTAAATGAATGCTTAAAATCATGAAATAATTCAAGCAAAACTGTGATAAAAAATATTTAAACATTATTATAATGATGGCATTAAAAAAAAAAATAACTTTTTTTTTTTTTATTTTCAAAAATTTATCACAAAATGCTTCAGCTAGTCCTTTATAGATTCCCCTTAAAATAAGAACTTTTATTAATGTATTCTTTTCAGCACATCAGGATTTCTTGTTTCTTGATCTTTGGTCTGGGATCAGTGTGAAGTATCTGTTCTCTTCATTTTACAAGAGTGAAGACATCCAAGTGAAGTGGTCATGGGGACTTGGCAACTTTTTGCCCTTGGCCTATATGCACACATATGAGCACCAAAAAAAAGAAAAACAGTGTCACATCCTACCTTACTGGGGAAGCCAGGTAAATAAAATTGATTTTCAGCCTTCAGGCATGGATCAATTCATAATGTCTGTTCTCCTCATTTTACAAAGGTAGTGTCTGGTCCTGAGGATTCCAACCCTGCGACAAAACCTTCTTCATTTCACTAAGGGTGGGGTCAGTGTAATATCAATACTAGAATAACAACAGTTATGAGGACTGGGCAATTTTTGTCTTGGCTCATATGTACACCTCTGTGCACCTCACATTATAATTATACATTGTGACACATCCTACCTTCATGGGGATGTCAAGTAAATAAAATCATAACTTATGTTTTCAAGCTAGGGTAAGAGAAGTCATGAAAGAAAAACTTATAAAGAGTATATTAAGACAGCAATTAAAATCATTGGTTTCACTTTTAGGTAAAAAGAAGGAATTATTTTAATTCAAAAGAGGTAATATTTTTCATAAATTAACACCTTCTTCACCAATTATTTTTGTGCAAAACGTTTATTTTCAGACAAATTTTTTATTTGTTTTTAATACAGTAATTAAGAAACTAAGGCACCTTGAAGTACCCAATAGGTGGCCAATGACTCTACCAAACATATGAGTTAACAACTGGATTTGTTTCAAGCTCAGAAGAGCATAAAAAGAATCAAGATCGACATATAAACATGTCTGTAGCTGGTTTTCAAACATTTTGGATGCGTTTATTCATCCGTGTGTAAAAAAGACACTTTGGATAAAAATGTATATACACATCTATACCGGGTAAGAGGTTATCTAATAACTTTATTTATGTTATTTTTCTTTTTTCAATATTTTACTCCAAGCAAGGCAGTAATGGCACCAGTACACAGAGTTTATTGGGAGTGAAAGAGAATGAGAAGATTGAGAATTGGGAGGATTAAGGAAAGGACAAAAAACGAACAAGGTTCAAGCAAACAGAAGATAATGATTGACGTTACATTTAAATTTTTGAAATTTGTAGTTATCAGGGAAGCAAGGAAATGGAAGGGAATTCCACAGTTGGGAAGTGCAAGAAAAGAAACTGTTAGCATAAAAGTGGTGGTTGCATTTAGATATTTTTTAACAGTAAAATGGTGGGACCTAGTTGACAATCTAGTAGCATGCTTAAATTCATGTAATTGTGAGAGCAGTTACCATGAAAATATTTGTAGAGGGAAGCTATGTCAAAGTGACTGAAGCCGAGATGCCAGGGCAAGACCAATAATAATACAGATCCTTCTTTGAATTTTGTGAAGAATCTCAAGATATATAGCAGGATCACCAGACCAGCTATGGCAACAGTATTCAATGCACGGATGAATGGTAGATTTATAAATGTGCAAGATCGTTTGGTTTTTGTTTTACAGCATATCAACCTCAATGGGTTATTTAATGCCGACAAGATTTTTTAGGATACATTCGTATGAATAGAATATGTATTCTTTGTTTTATTTTGGTTTGGTTTATTTTGTTTTACAGCATATCAACCTCAATGGGTTATTTAATGCCGACAAGATTTTTTAGGATACATTCGTATGAATAGAATATGTATTCTTTGGTTTATTTTGTTTTACAGCATATCAACCTCAATGGGTTATTTAATGTGGACAAAATTTTTAATGTTGGTAATTTTTTTTTTTTTCAAAAACCTGTTTCTGGTAATATTTTTCCTTCAAATATGTACATCTGTTAAATTTTTTTTTCAAAAAAATGTATAGCTGGTAATTTTTTTTTTTTTTAAATGTATTGCTGGTAATAATTTTTTTTACAAAAATGTCTTGCTAGTATTAAAACCTATTTTTACACGTTTTGATCCTAATTTGGGAGGGGGGGGGTAACTATTTGCCCATAGCTGGGGCCCTAACAGGTGCTACCACCCCAGGTCAGGATGGATCTGGGAACACCAGCAATTAAGAAGTGGTTCTACACTCCTCAAAACCTCCTGATCAGAGGCCTTGCTATTGGATGTAGTTTATCATCTTACCCAGGACTCGGATGTAGTTTATCATCATACCCAGGACTGTGCAAGATGGATTCTTGTGATAAAAATTTTCTGGCATGGTACAGGCAACCAACTTTTCTTACAGTAGACGTAGCAATTGATTCAATATAGTTGCGCCACTTCATGTCAGTGCAAAACATGAGGCCAAGAAAGTGTAGTGCATTACTCCCCTGGAGTTTAGCATCCGCCATGCTGGTGGCAGTCATCTTAATGAACTTGCTAATGTTTTAAAATAATTTATTATCTATTGGTATCTGGTTGGTGCCTTGTGATACACAAGACCTCTTGTTGAGGTTTCTCTAATCAAATTGTTTCCAGATCAACGAATCTTTTCCTAAGTTTCCAACATCTCATGCTCAGCATTCAAAATGAAAAAAAATTTCTCAAAAAATGTCATTGTGCACTTTATAAACAACACAAACTAGCATCTTCACAAAATTTCCATATAAATATAGAATTTATTCTTACCAAAGTTAAAATATTAAAATAAGGAAATCTAAAATTAAATAAAAATATAACCCCTAAATAGCAGAAGAATTCTCATTCTCTTTCACTCCCAGGAGTCCTTTGGATCTTAGTGGCCTTATCACCTTCCTTGCAGTGAATTGATTTAAAAAAAAAAAAAAAAAAAAAAAAAAAACCTTAAATGGCAAAAAAAAACATCTTGCTTGAACTTGTATGCCAAACTGGTAAAAAATAAGAAAATCCATTTTTGCAAGGGCAATTTTCATGCTTATTATCCCTTTAACTATAAAAAGCTATATAAATAATATTTCAACTTTTTCAGACAATAAAAATGAAGAAAAAAATGGAAATAAAACTGATGTTAGGCTTTTAAATTCAATATTTTGATACTTTTTAAAGGATTCCATTCTTTAAATATGGCTGCCCCATATGGTCTGGTGTTCCTGTTATATATGTAGAGATTTTGTGATGTTGGACGACTTCACTTATCACTTTCACCATGTCAAGTGAAAGCACATTATCACTTCCAAAAGTGCTCATTATATTCAAGACTTCATAGATGCTGGTACTAGTAGTAACGCCTTCTAATAATATCCACAGTAGTAATACTTGTTCAAGTAGTAATCGTCAAATAGTATAATGATCAGAAGAGAACTGTAATCCATACAGTAGTAGAATAAAGAGAATAACCATATAGCAATACTGGATAGACAAAAGTGAACAGTGATCCATATAGTTATAGAGGAGAGATAGCGATCAGTTAGTAAATATGCTACTTCGTATTTATTCACTTCCTTTATGATCCCGCGATCTACTTAATAATGGAATTGTCCATGTTACTCACTGGTCATCTAGTTTCAAACCACAGTGTCAGCAATGACTTACTCTTATAAAACAGAGATCCTTGACGAAAGCTGTCCTGAGTATGGCGATAAACTACATCCAACAGCAAGGCCCCTGATCAGGAGGTTTTGAGGATTGTGGAACCACCTCTTAATTGCTGGTGTTCCCAGGTCCACCCTGACCTAGAGTGGTAGCACCTGTCAGGGTCCTAGCTATAGGTAAATAGTTGACACCCAAACTTGTGTAAAAATAGGTTTTAATACGAGAAATACTTTGTAATAAAAAAAATATTACTAGCAACAATTTTTGAAAGAAAAATTATCATCGGCAATACTTAAAAAAAAAAAAAAGTACCAGCAATACAAACAGCTATACATTCTTTGAAAAAAATATTACCAGCTATAGATTTCTTCAAGGAAAAATATTCCCAGAAATAGATTTTTGAAGAAAAACATTACCAGCAATAAAAATTTTGTCAGCATTGATGTTGATATGCCGTAAAACAAAATAAGCCAAACCAATTTAAACCAAAGAATACATATTCTATTCATACAATTCTATCCTAAATATGTTGTCGGCATTAAATAACCCATTGAGGTTGATATGCCATAAAACAAAATAAGCCAAACCAAAGAATACATATTCTATTCATACGTATGTATGCTAAAAATTTTGTCGGCATTAAATAACCCATTGAGTAAAACAAACTAAACCAAACCATGACAAAAGAGTCGGACATTATTTGTTCCTATTCTTTAACTCTCTTCTTTTTAAGAAGTATGCAGACAGCCCTGATTTTAGCTTGTTTTTCCAGTTTTATTTGAAAGAAAACTGTGGTTCACTATGCCATGTTAGATTTGGCAAGAAAAATTGTCTAGCTTATAGATTTATAAGTCTACAATTTGCCCATGCCTTAAATATTACTGCCACGTATGGTGTGGTGCTAATGCTATATATTTAGTTATTTTTGATAAAAGCCTTCCAATAATGTTGTGTATTCTTTGCACCAAATTGTCAGTATTTTCCACCGCTCTTCTATTCAAGAAATATACATACGAACATAGCACAGGCTTTGGTTCTTTTTTCCAGTTTTATTTGAAGGTAAACACTACAAGGAAAGATGTACCTTTGACAATTCTGGAATTGCCAATTCCATCATTTCAACTCAAATCCTGAATGAATCATACCTGTATCTTTGGAAAAAGTCGAAATCATCATCTAATAGCCACTAATCTCCAACGAAACATGAATTGATGGTGCCTGCCATTTAAGGGATTAATTTTCTTTTTCTGAAAGATGCAAAACACAATTCATGCTGTTAAGTGTTTGGAATCAAATTTTAACAAGAGTTTTATCTTGGAGAATTAAAATATTTCAACCTTTCCTCTGAATGTTCAGTTTTATTTTAATACCTTTTCATTTGATTCTAAGTTTGTTGCTAGATTTTCGCAATTTTGTCTAAAAAAAAAAAATAAAATAAAAAATAAAAGTGGCTAATGCAATTAAAAATTTGAAATTAAAAAAAAAAAAAATTACCAATACAAGACATAATATTTGGGTGCTTTTACATTAGTTCTCAATGGACAAACATTTTCTAAACCAATTAGAATTGATTTATTTCATTCATTCTCTCCCAACTATATTTTGGGGTTAGGATGGTTGCAGAAAAAATAAAGTTTGAACATTTAGGTCAGCCTTCAACGAGAAAAATAAGTCATCGTTTATTTCTCACCTCTTAAGTCTTCAACCTTCACCCTTGTGCAAATTAATTGAAACAGCCGCTTTAGTTTTGTTTCTTTCACCATATGGTCAGTTCCAATAATATCTGCACTAGTAATACTAATACTGGAGTGACAGGATGTAATCAGTTTCTATTTTTTTAACTCCTATTAGGTTATTTGTAGTGGTGTGCAGTAATATAAATCTATTTTCGGGGTGTATGATGAAATGTGTTTGGCCTTGAAAAATATGGTGTCATCCGTGATTGCATCAGATTTTTATCATGCGCAGACACTATTGTTTAAACTATTGATTAGTTGTCCTACAGCCATTGTCTGTGATGGACTTTACCCTAAAGAAGTGTACAAAAATTGAAATGCTGCACAAACACACTGGTATGCCTTACCACTAGTGAGCAAATCAAAGTACTATAGACTGACCCAGAAACTCTCTTGATTTAAATCCAATCAAGAATCTGTGGTGAATCTTCGTGGAATGGACATATGAAGTACTAACGTACACTGGGTCATGTTTTACTGGAAAAATATTCCAAGACAAGATTGATTGATTCATTCATATTCTACAGATTATCATCCTTTTACAAGTTATTTAAAATCAAAAAATATTTTTACATTGTAAGAATTGCTTGTTTTTTTTTTGTTTTTTTTTAAAGCCAATCATTTAGTAATACAAGTGTTGCTCATTAATCCATAACTGGGGGGAAAATGGTGGGTTCATGCTTTCCTCAAAGGTATTTGAGTGAATATAACAAACCCGACGCGAACTGGAACTAAACTCTCCAATTAACAATTCCAAGCCATTATTCATTACACCACCTGCACATCCACTCTTACAGTCCCTGGTATTCCCAAGCAATCACCCATCTAGCTACTGACCAAGCTTGATATTGCTTAACTTTGTTGATCATACTGGAACCTTTCTGAGAGATAAAGACCTATGAGGGTTTATCATTATCAAACATAATCTTAAAAATCTAAAATACGTGAATGACACCATGTTCATGACTCAGAAATGAAATTGAAATGACTCTTAGAGAAGATAAAAGAAAGAAAGAAGAAAAGACTAACTATTAACTGCAAAAAGACAGAATGCATGGTTGTTAACAAAAGAGACAATCCAAGGCATAAACTACATATTGCAAAACAGGAAGAGAAATTTAACTATCAAGGTATGGAGCATATTGGAATAATAAAAATCGCAAATTTTTTTTTTTAGGAATTAATTATCATAGATAAGCATTCTTTTGAATTTCCTTGCATCAGTCTTCTAATATTTGTGTGTATAATTTCTGAAGATGGTCATGAGATGTTGGCAGGTATGTGTTTTAGTGTATCCTATTTGTAGATAGTGTTGTGGGGGTTTGGATAATAATGTGTGTGCTGACACAAAAATGTTCACACAAATTAACACCACAAGACAAAGACACATGACGTCTGCCTGACCAATGAGAAACAAACACAGAACTTGTAGTTCTGTGTTTGTTTCCAGTACTTGTAGTACTGGAAATTTCTCCTCCATAATTCATTTCCAAAAAAATTTCTGATGAAGCTTAAATAAAAGAGAAACATGTTAAATTTATAAACATTTCCTATTTATTCTTTATTCTATGATTCTGTCAGATTCTAATCCATATTTAACCCCATTTCGTATATAATGTAATAATAATAAAATATAATGGCTGGCTGCTTGTATACGAATATACCTGTCTATTAGCTAGTCAGTTCCTGTTGCAGACACCCACTCAGGCATATTTGTTAGTTCAAAATCCACAGAGACCACCTGTGATTTATTCTGCATTTATGTTACAGTTGCTGGGAGAGAGTGCATTATCTGGTATGGTCAACAATCTGAACAATTCCAGTATGAATCAAACTTTCAGCCATGATGACTTGTGACTTTGTGTTAACAGCTCCTCAAATAATTCCATCTGCCTAATTGGTTTCCACCAGGTCTAACCTTCATGGTTAGGACCCGTTATGCCAATGATGTTGTAGCAAACCACTCACATTCCCTCAATGTTGCATCAGCGAGAAGTATGTCTCACTTGAGCAGCTTCTTTTCTGAACCACTGCTCTCTGGAACAGACTCCCAAGAGGATGCTTCTCCAATCACAACAAAGTTAACCTGTTCAAGTCTAGAATTAACAATTATTTTCCCTTCCTATCCATATAAACTACCCCTTAATGTAAACCTTGACCTAGAGTGGCTTCCAGGCCTTGTAAAGGGTGAACCTTAGTGTAAAAAAAAAAAAAAAAAAACACATTCCAAAGGTGTCACCAAGAGCATCAAGAAGTCACCTTTCTAACAAATTGACCATGACAAAATTCAAAACCCAGTCTCATGATCGGAAAGTGAACATTCTAAAGCTAGGCTTTGAGCACTTTGCCGAAGAGAAAATATTTATTTTTATATTATTTTTTTCTTATTCTTTTTTCAGTATTGTCATTTTTATTTGAGTTTCAGGTTCTGACAAGTTGTTTCATCAAGATTTTTTTTTTCAGTATACATACATTATATATATATATATATATATATATATATATAGTTGTATATTTAGGCAGCAATCCTTCCTTTATGCATGTTTCATTAAAAACGACAGACAAGGTACTACGGTTAAGCTTTTTATTTAATTTTTCTTGTGTTCTGACAAGAACTTTCTTTTCTGGACAAAGGGTGTGTAAGAACTGTCCGAATGTTTTGTATTTCTGAGCGCTTTCGGCTATACCTTTAGCCATATTCGGAAATTAGCCATATTCAAAAATTAAAAACATCACTACCACACACTGAACATACACAGAACGCACACACTCTACTAAGCTGATAATCGAATCATCCTTGATAATGGCTAAATGTATAGCCAAAAGCGCTCAGAAATATAAAACATTCGGACAGTTCTTACACACCCTTTTTCCAGAAAAGAAAGCTCTTGTCAGAACACAAGAAAAATTAAATAAAAAGCACAACCGTAGTACCTTGTCTGTTGTTTTTAATGAAACATGCATATATATATATATATATATATATATATATATATATATATGTAGATTGAGAGAGAGAGAGTGGGTGTTAACTCACAAAGCACATATGACCATCACTGACATGTCCAGTCCATCAATTACCCCACCACACACAAAAAAACTGCATTCATTTGTTGTGTGAATGACAGTGGTTCATAAAGACAGCCATCAATCCTGCATTTCTTGTTACATATATAGCATGTCAAATTATCTCCAGGTGGTGGAAGTTGACTTTGATTATCATCACTTCCAATGTGTCTTTATATGGCTTGTCAAGCCTGACTTGGACTTGCACACTCTAGTGCAGATCGGCCATTCAAAGCATGCCATTATGAAACCGTCATATTCAATAGACTGTTGGTGTGATTTCTGGTGACTGAGCAGACCTACCCTGTGTGTGCGTGTGTATATATATATATATATATATATATGAAGAAATATAGTCTTAAGATGTGCTATATTTATGGGATAAAGTGCTCAATATCAGAGATAGAGCGTGTGTAAATATAAAAGTGAATATAGAAGTCTACACTTAGAGGCGACAGTCTATTTCATGTTAGATATAATCGTCAAGGTGGCCTGATGATTGCATCTAGCATGAAAAAGACTGTCAAGGTCTAAGTGTGGACTTATATGTCATTTCATATATATATATATATATATATATATATATATATATATATATACACACACACACACACACAAACACATGTGTATCATGCAACCTTTGAAGATCTAATTTTGAAGTTAAATTTAAGGAGATCACATCATATAAATTAGTATATGTATTGCTGGCTCTGGGTACACTGATGACCAAACAAAATATCCATTTACTGTAGTTAAATAAGCTTCAAAATTAGGTCTTCAAACGTCTTCTATGCAAGTATGTATGTGTGTGTGTGTGTGTGTGTATATGATAAAAATATAGTTTCAAGGTATGCCATATTTCTAACTACTTGATCACATGTTTTCTTTATCTGTCTATATTTCTGAGTGAGGTACTGTAATTATTTCCATTGTTGTCCTCATCTTTGTTGCCATATTCACAATACTTCAGCCGTTGTACACTCCAGCCTTCTTCAGGTGATTGGAATTTTGAACTGAACCCTTTATCTTGTCCACCAGGGTTGATTGTTCTAGTTCCACGGGCCATGCTTCATTCAGATGTTTCAGCATCAGTTATCTCGGCCTAGGTTTACAAAAACTTGGAGAGCTGAGTTAAAGGGAGATAACTGATGCCGAGACATCTGGAAGAGGCATGGCACGTGGAACTAGAACAATCTATCCCGGTGGATGAAATAAAGGGTTCAGTTCAAAATTCCAATCACCTGAAGAAGGCCGGAGTGTACATCGGCGGAAATATTGTGAATATGGCAACAATGATGAGGACAACAGCCCAAATAATGTAAATAGTGTAGATAAACTTTTCTTTGTAGAAATAACTTTTCCTTAATATGAACCAACAGAACTAGAACCAGATTGATCGGGCTAATGTATTGATAATCAGCATTAAGTGCATTTATCAGGAAAGAGATTATGTTAGAAATTAGCTTATGCTAAAGAATTTTTTTCATTAAGGAATGAAAAGAATTCTTTAACATAAGCTAATGATTAAGCAATGAAAAAAAAATGAATATATGGTAAATATACTGTATATAAAGAATTTCATATTATTTGTTCTAATGAGCTTTCACCTCTGTGGTACCTAGACTTTATGTAAAGAAACAGTAAACTAATGCAGGAAAATCTTCTGCCTAGTCGGACATGAATTGAAAGACATAATCACCCATGTGTGCATCTTGCATAGCACTTAACTGACTGACTAGTTTGGTAGCAAGGTCTAGTCTTTTTACAGTTGGAATGGCTAGATGTAACCGTAAATTCTATGCTAATAGTTTCTTCTCTTACACTTTTCACTTATGGAACTCACTTCTAGTTTCCCTTGTTTTTTTTTCTGATATTCTCTAACACTCAGTAACCCCTTATGTCTTAGTGGCTTTATTGCCTTTTTAGGGTGAAATGACTTTAAAAAAATACAGAATTATACCTACTTATATGAATGTAGATGCATATATGTGATGTTTATGTATCAATATAAAATATGTCTGAAATTAAATATTGACACACTTATGACAACGTTCAAATAAAAAAAAAAATGGAAAAGATTAAATTTACTGAACACTTATCAAAATTAGGAAAATTTAAGCAACATTTCAGAAAAGTATAAAAATAAATAATTCAGAAGTGGAGAGAGAACATCTTCTTGCTGCCTTAGGCAATTCTCAACAGAATCTGCATTCTGTATAAAAAAAAAAAACAAAAAACAATTGAACTAATTGGACAACCTTTGGGTAAATAGTTGCAGAAACAAGATAAAAAAAAAATTATTTAATTTTCATAATTTACATTTCCAAAATAATAAAAAAGAACAAAGCTTGCAAATTTTCAAAAATATACAAGAAAAATTTGTTCAAACTCAGGATAATATATAAATCTACAAAGAATTGACAAAAATATTTTTTTTTAAGACTTAATGTAATTATTCATTCATGTGATAATGTTAAAAACTGCTTCATCTTAAAAAAAAAAAAAAAAAAAAAAAAAAAAATTCCAATCTCATGTCAATTCCTTATGTGAAAATAATATATAGATTTTTAAATATCAGAACAATGTCAGGCAAATGAATGATAAAGTGTAAAAAACATTGTGCAATGTTTTTCGTCTTCTAGAAGGACTTCATCAGCCTAAAGTAATGTTTTTGTTGATGGAATTATATATATATATATATATATATATATATATATATATATATATATATGTATGTATATATAAGGAAATATGGATATAGATCCGACAGTATGAAGAAAAATATACAGAAAAACAAGCAAAAATCGTAATATGCAATGATGCTGTTTTAATGTTAATATAATGTCAATGTCAGATGTTTCGGTCTAGTAGACCATCTTCAGGACATATTCATAAAACATAATTAACATTAGACTATATTTAATTCAACATGAAAAGACGATGGACAGTTATCTGTTTTGATTAGTCTTACTTTTATGTCCATCGTCTTTTCATGTTGAATTAAATATAGTCTCATGTTAATTATGTTTTATGAATATGTCCTGAAGATGGTCTACTAGACCGAAACGTCCAATGTTGACATTATATTACCATTAAAACAGCATAATTGCATATTAGGATTTTTGGTTGTTTTTTCCACATATTTTTCTTTATATATATATATATATATATATATACACACACACACATGAGGGGGAGATATAAAAACTTCATGTACCGAAGACATGGTGCAGTGGAATAGTGAAAAATGTACTCTATCTTCACAAGATGGACCAAAATTGCTGCCACATCTGGTCTGGAATGCCCAATCCTCAATTTTCAACCTTGGCTAAGTTCGAAAGCATTTGTGCTGTCTCATGGCTGATAAACTGTTTGCACCAATTGCAACACCCTTTCCACAGACAAACAATTATTCAAATCTCACTAATATCACTATTTTCATGGTAGATTTTCGGGGGGGCAAATTACATTCTTCAGTTTTACCAGTTTAGGCCATGACAAGTAAGATTCACCAAGCCACATCCACTGAGTCAACTCATCCTCATTCCCTTCATATTCCATTGGTAAGAACAAAGTAACACTCAAGACAGCTTCTCCTCCAGAGATGTTGGAATTGACTCCCGAAAGGATGCTTCTCTGATCATGACAATCTTAACTTATTCAGGTCAAGTGTCAACTGTTATCTATCCGACATATCCTCATAATATACAACCCTTGTTCCATCCCTATATACCTTGACAAGATTAGTAACCCTCTGCCTTGAGTGGCACTTGAGCCTAGTATTAGGTAAAAATAAAAAAAATAATAAATATTGAGCCAAGTATTAGGAATATAAAAAATATTGTTGAAAAAAAAAAAAAAAGAAAGAAAAGAGAGAGAGAGAGAGAGAGAGGACTGAACTGTTATGTAACTTCTAAACTGGATGCTGCATAGTTTCTTTACAGATGAAAAAGAGACACGAAGTAACAGAGATATAGTTCTGTTAACAAAGGCTCCAAATACTAGGGGCAGAATATGCAACCAGCAAATGAATCTTAAGGAAAATAGGAATGAGAAACAGGAAGCTGAAATTACTGGGGTGCATAATGAGAAAAGTGAGTTTGGAGAATTTAACATTCACAAGAGATACTGAAGGATTTTATTGGTTTGGTTTATTTTGTTCTATAGCATATCAACCTCAATGGGTTATTTAATGACAACAACATTTTTAGGATAGATTCGTATGAATAGTATATGTATGTATTCTTTGGTTTAGATTGCTTTGGTTTATTTTGTTTAATGGCATATCAACCTCAATAGGTTATTTAATGCCGACAACATTTTTAGGATAGATTTGTATGAATAGAATATGTATTCTTTGGTTTAGATTGGTTTGGTTTATTTTGTTTTATGGCATATCAACCTCAATGGGTTATTTAATGCTGACAAAATTTTTTTTATTGCTGGTAATATTTTGTTTTGTCAAAAATCTGTTTCTGGTAATATATTTCCTTCAAAATTGTACTGCAGGTAATAATTTTAAAAAAAAAAAGTATTGCTGGTAATAGTTAACTATTTGACCATAGCTGGGACCCTAACAGGTGCTACCACCCCGGGTTAGGGAGGACCTGGGAACACCAGCAATTAAGAGGTGGTTCCACGCTCCTCAAAACCTCCTGATCCGAGGCCTTGCTGCTGGACGTAGTTTAGCGTCTTACCCAGGACACAGATACTGAAGGAGAGAGAAACCAATGGAAACAGTAATTAACCTACTGAACACCAAAGGTAAAGGTAATATTAGCCATTCCCTTATAAGGAAACACTCAGCATTCATTGACCGAGCAGCCAGTACTATTTCCAGTTGAAATTTATAAAATCTTTCTCTTAAAACAATTTTTCAGAAAAATAGATAGTTAAACTCCAGTAGCTGTTATAGCTCTTTCCAGTAATGATGAGGGTTTCCTTCCTAGCCTTTTATTTGAAGTAGTGTGGAATGTCAACATCTTGACTATGATATTTTTCACTTCAAATAACATGTGATACACATTTTATTTGTTGCGGCTGTTGGAAGTCCTATGGCAGGACAAGAGCAAATAGAGATAGCAAAAGGTCAAAAATTAGTTAATTAATTAGAGCAATGAAAAGCAGGAAGTTGTGAAGGGCTATACTTGCCTATGTTCTGAAAGCACTTGGCGTATAAACGTTTCCAAACATTTCATGAAATAATCTTTAAGTTGATAAACTGCAGACATTTAAGTGTAGACATCTTTCCTATGCAAAACCAGTTACTGCAGGAGATCTGAGGTGGGGGAAAAAAAATGGCTGATATGTGTGGTGGGGATGATGAAGCAGTTGATTCCTGTCATTAAATCAAACAGACTCATCTTGCTCTTGGTGAGACTGAAATCATTAAGACACAAAGAACATGTCTTGGAGCTTAACTGTAGACAGTTGTGCCATTACTCCCCCACCCGCAATCTAAAAAAGAAATTATCATCTAATAAATAGATGTAACTATCAATGTAAGGCAATAAAAGCCACGAGGGCACAGAGTGTAAGAAAAAAAAAAAAAAAACTTTAGAGAGAAAAGAACAAGACAAGAAGACAGAAAAATTGGTGAATGATATTGCATTTAAATTTCTGATGATTGTCAGTGGCAAGGAACAAAGAAACTGGAAGAGAGTTCCAAAAGTGAGAAGTGCGAGAAAAGAAACTTTTAAAAGAGATGATTCGTACCTTTCCCCAAGGATAGTTGCACAAAAATGAGTATAGAAATTATTCCATTTCAAATCAACAAGGGTCTGACCATCACTGATACAGATTTTTTTTCAAATTTAGTATATTCAATTTCTATCATGAAGCTTTATAAGTTTCATGATAGAAATTGAATGGTACCTATTTTACAGCTCTAGGCCAAAGGGTCCTGCAATAAGACTCTTTGACCTTTGCCAAAAAGGTGAATATTGGAAAATAGTCACAAAGTTTAAATATCAATATCTCAGTTGATTTTTTTTTTCACTTACAAAGCTAAATTATATACCATTTTAAATACTTGGATAGATCTAAAAGGTGATCTATTTTTTTTTTTTTTTTTTAAAGTTCAAATAAAATAATCTGAGATTGACTTTTGACCTTTAATTTCTCAAAAACCTATCTTTTAATTTTTTTTTTTTTAATTTAACAATAAATTTATCTGCTTTATGGCAAGATAAGTACAAAATTTTGTGGTCGACTTTTGACTGTGGCCTGAGTTACAAAAGTTTTACAGAGTTGGGCCAAATTCCAAATGGTAGATTTTGGTATTTGCCACTATATGCTCTTCAAAACATTTTTGGTATTTGCCACTATATGCAAACATTTGGTATTTCATTTTGGTATTTGCCACTATATGCAAACATTTTTGGTATTTGCCACTATATGCAAACATTTGGTATTTCATTTTGGTATTTGCCACTATATGCTAACATTTTTGGTATTTGCCACTATATGCAAACATTTTTGGTATTTGCCACTATATGCAAACATTTTTGGTATTTGCCACTATATGCAAACATTTTTGGTATTTCATTTTTGGTATTTGCCACTATATGCAAACATTTTTGGTATTTCATTTTGGTATTTGCCACTATATGCAAACATTTTTGGTATTTGCCACTATATGCTAACATTTTTATATCTCCCAATATCATCAAGTTGTATATATTTAGAAAGCTTTTTGAATGCTGATTAATATTCACATAAGAACTATAATCATGAATTCAACAGAATTTGTGTTCTTTGCAGTTAATTGTTGACTAATTCAGTGAAAAATAAACAACCTTATTTTTGGTTTTGTTTAAATTTTTATTATACAACACAGATTTGTATATGAAAAAGTGGCATAATAAAAATAATTATTTAAAAACGTGTCATGGATTAATATTAAGATAACAAAATAATATGAAAATATATAACAAATGTTAATAGCTAATAAATTTTTGTTGACATGGTACACTAAATGAATAAAGTCAAATTATTTATATATACATATATTATAAATATAAAAGTGAACATAGAAGTCAACACTTAGAGGTGACAGTCTGTTTCATGCTAGATGCAATCATCAGTCCACTAAGTGTTGACTTCTATGTTCACTTTTATATTTACACACGCTCTATCTCTGATATTGAGCACTTTATTCCATAAATATAGCGCATCTTAAGACTATATTCCTTCATATATACATGTGTATATATATATATTTTAAAAATTAAGTTTTGATTTGAAAAAGTGATCCATTGAAATGAATATTTAAAAAATGATTCATTTACAAAGAGATTAACAAGCAATCCCAATGTTGAATAAAATTAAGTGTTACCTCAGTTTTCTGAAAGAACTTCAACATCAGCTGAAGACCATCCACAGCCTGCTACCATTTTCGTAGATAGTGAAAATAAATTCTAACTTCTTAATGAGTCACTGTCAATGATTGGTGAATCACCAATCAAGTGTCAAAAACTTGAAAAAGAAACCAGTTATGAGAAGAAAAAAAAATGTAGGAAAAATTAAAGGAGCAATATGAAAGAAAATGAAACTGATTTTGACTAAAATTTCTCATTAAGAATCTACCAGTGTAGAAGAACACAAAAGATCTGATGAAAGTGAAATTATTACACAATTAAAAGAAAAGTTTGCAACTTGTGAAAAGACATCCTAAGTGTACCAATTTTGACAATACTTCCAAAAAACTGGAATATCCAAAGAATTCAAATTCAATTTGTCACCAGAACATACATAGCAAGACAAGCCAAAAAACTTGTAAATGAACAATTGACAAGGTTGTGCTGTTTTATAAGAATGAAAAAGTCAGCAGAGTGATGTCTGGGAAAAATGACTAAAAGACATTCTTAAAAAGTGGTAGAAGAGTTTAGGAACAAAAGTATGAATGATGATTATGGGGCTTCATCTTGGTACACTAACACAATATGTACAATATCATTTAACAGATTACCACCAATGCAAAACTTTTCTTTTAATTGTGTAATGATTTCACTTTCATCAGATCTTTTGTGCTCTTAAACGTACCAAATTTGAAAAAAATTCTAAAGTATACCAAATTTAAAAAAAAAGATCTATGTTTGTGATGGTCAGACCCTTGTTGATTTGACATGGAATAATTATAATGAATCCAAATTGAATTGGAACTAGGGTCTCTGATTTCCAGTTCCATGCTAATATCTATCACAACACCTGCATATCCAAGCTTATAACACCTGGTATTCCCAACCGGTCACCTATCTTGGTACTGACAAAGCTCAGCATTGCTTAAACTTGGTGATTGTATAATAATCGGTATTTTAATGTGATATGGCTGTAGGCACATCATATTTTAATACACACACACACGTGTGTGTGTGTGTGTGTGTGTGAAAAAGGGTCAAAAGTTACTTAGAACAACAAAACGCAGAAATTTATGAAGAGTCATGATCACCCAAATCCTGAAGAGACATGGCACATAAAAAAAAGAACATGTTGAAGGGCTGATATGTTTTGATTGATTTAACGGCATATCGACTCCTTATGGGTCATTTAATGCCAAATTTAATTTTTATGAGAGCTTTGAAGGAATTTGGTAATGTTACTATAAATATGTATTGTTGCTAATTTTTGTTTTTATATAAAAATGCATCACACTAAAAATCTATTTTTATATTTTCATAGTGTTTTGTTTTTGTTTGGGGGTTCACTATTTGCCCATAGCTGGGACCCTAACAGGTGCTACCACCCCGGGTCAAAGTGGACCTGGGAACAGCAGCAAATAAGAGGTGGTTCCATGCTCCTCAAAACCTCCAATCTCCCAATAAGATGCCTTACTGCCAGATGTAGTTTATCATCATACCCAGGACTAGGAATATGTTCCTGCCACAGTATGAGAAATAAGTATATCTAATACAAAGACAGCACATCTCTTTAGGCTGGTTGTCCTTCTCCTAAATGGGTTGGCTCTACCAAGGCTCAACATTCAGCTATCCCCCCACCCCTGTCTCCTTAGCAAGTGGTATATTGTAATGCCTTTCTCAAGATCAACGGGGATGAATATACGCTCTCTACCAGAATAATATGAACAGTGCTCCTCGAGTACACTTTCTGTGCTGACAACCATTGTGCCAACCACATCTCTGACGGGATATATATTTGTTGTAAATTGTTGATTACTGAGAAAATAGAGAGATTTAAAAAAGAAAAATTACACTGGAATAAAATCTCATGAGGAGTTGAGTGTATTTACAAAGAAGTTCTTTGTTAAGCAGAACCAGTTGCTGCGTACGATCTGAAATGGGAGAGGAAAAAAAAAATGGCAGTAACAGGTGATCCTGATCAAGCAGTTGATTCCTATCATTAAATCATATACAGACTGGTTTTGCTTTGTGGTAAGACTGAAATCATTAGGACACAAAGGAAAGTCTTTGGAGCTTTACATACCCCCCCTCCCCGAACATTTGGCATTACTTTTATTGGGATGTCTGAAAAAAGTATTTTTAAATATTTCAATACAGACTGAATGATCAGATTTAATGATCTATTACTTTGGATGTACATAGCTTACAAATGAATATTTTATTATGAGTCCAAAATTTAATAATTGCGAAAATGACAGACACATTTGGCTATATGAAGCTACGAATTCAAACAAATATAGTTTTATCATTTGTATCTACCAGCATCTGTCTATATCTCTGAGATGATGTATTATGATTACTTGCATTCGGACTGTTATCCTCATCTTCATTGCCATATTCACAACATTTCGGCCATTGTACACGCCTGCCTTCTTCAGGTGATTGGAATTTCAAACCAAATGACACATGGCCCAGTGGATAAAGATGTTAGTTAGATCCAGTGACTGGACCAAAAGAGTTGTGAGTTCAATACCAGGCCACAGCAGTCGTGAAACAAAAAAATTTGGACAGTTGAGTTAAAGGGAAACAACTGAGACATCTAGAAGAGGCACAGCATGTGGAACTAGAACAATTTACCCCTGGTGGATGAAATAAAGGGTTCAGTTCAAAATTCCAATCGCCTGAAGAAGGCCAGAGCATACAACAGCCGAAACGTTGTGAATATGGCAATGAAGATGAGGATAACAGTAAAAATAATGTAAAAACAAATAGGAAACATTTATTAATCTAATATTTCATGTTTATTAAACCTTCATCAGATAATGAGATATGGAAAAAAAGAAGAAAGAAATTTTGGTTTGACTTGTTTTACAGCATATCAACCTTAATGGGTTATTTAATGCTGACAATAAATGGTAATGTTTTTTTTTTTTTCCAAAAATCTTTTGCTGGTAATATTTTTTTCAAAAAATTTATAGCTGTTAATTTTTTTTTTTTTTTTTAAAAAAATGTACTGCTTGTAATATTTTTTTTTTTCAAAAATGTATTGCTGGTAATATTTTGTTACCAGAAGTATTTCTGGTATTAAAACCTATTTTTACACTTTCATAGTGCTTTGACCACAGTTTAGGGGTTAACTATTTGCCTATAGCTGAGACCCTAACAGGTGCTACTACCCCCAGGTCAGGGTGAACATGGGAACACCAGCAATTGAGGTCGTTCAACACTCCTCAAAACCTTCTGATCAGGGGCCTTGCAGTCAGACGTAGTTTATCGTCTTACCCAGGATTCAAAGAAATTCTGGTATTTCTACTTTTCTGTTTGATTTTCAATAACACAACAGTAAAAATACCAAAATTTCTTTATACTTTTTCTCTTTATATCATTGAAGCCTTAATAAAAGTAAAACATGTTAGATTAATAAACATTTCCTATTTGTTCATTACATTATCATTCTGCTGGATTCCAATCTATATTTGATCACAAACCAAATTTAGTTATGTAATCAAATATATGCAGTTTTATCATTTATATCTACCTATATGTGTCCTAAATCGAGTGTAGCAGTATAATTGTCCAAATCATATAATAGCAAACTTGCCCAGTTGCTAGACTAACCTTTGAACTGTTGTTGTATCTTAGAAATGATTAAAGATATCTTACTGGAATTCTCTGAGGTTTTCATAATACTATTGGACTCTACTTTGAACACTAAGAATGTATTTAGCTCTAAGTTGAAATGATGATCCCTCTTCCTGTTGTGACCTCCTGATCTAGTTTTCGTCTCTACTGTTCTCTGTTTTTTTTTTTTAACTTATTCCTCGTTCTTTTGATGGCTCTTGAATGGACTTTGAAAATGGAAGCCAGAGTATGAATGTCGGTACCATTACTGAAGGCCTATTGTCTCACCATTGCTCAGATGGGAAGACACACTTGGGCTGATTTTAACCAGTTTTATTTCGAGCTGAACAACTCAAAGGGTTTTTCAGTGATTCTTATGACAAATGGTGTCAAGATGGCTGAACACCTTATTTGAATTAGTGTTTTTTTTTTTTTTATATATTAAACATTTTGTGGAATGGACAATTATCTCACGCTGTTACACCTGTATATGGGCCAACTTTTTTCTTTTTTTTTTTTATTTATCAATTCAGCTCAAGCAAGGTGATAATTTCAATAAGATGCAAGGGAGTGAAAGAGAATGAAAGATTTTAGAAGGAGCCAGAAACCAAATCCTAAATAAGAAACAAGGAATAAACCACTATTCCTATTCAAAAGACCAGGGAGGTGTGTGGACCAGGTGATAGGTGTAGATAGGTTCACATATAGAGGAGAAAGAAGCATATTTCTTATCTGATTGATCTCCCAACCCCACCAAGGCAAAAAAATAGGAGGTTATTCTAACCATAAAAAATCTAAGACTCTTCCACCTGCTCTTTAAATTATTCCACTCTCCAAAAGCCTTAAAATTGACCATAATAGATTTCCTCTGACTGAATATGTCTTCATATGTCAGCTCTGTGTTTTCTTAACTTTTGAAATCACTAACTTAAAATGTTAATTCTTTAGTTCTATTTTTCCCTCCTTCATCGAATTTTCTAATTGTTATATTATTATTATTATTACTAGTGTAGCCATTCCATCAAAACTGATGGCAAGAAGGAATGTATTATAAGTAATATGTATTATATTGTAAGTAATTTTCATTTAATCCATGTACAACTGTAATTTAAAATAGCTTGTTGCTAACGTTAATAACTGAAAAGTATACAATTATAAACGCCTCAGGAATTATATCCATATTTTATATTTTGAATTTCAAGGATGACCATTGTTTGTCGTTGTTGACTGCACAGAATAGTAAGGTCAGTTGGGCATCGTCTGTGAGAAAAAAAGTACCATGTTGCAATTCACTTCACCAGAAATCTGGGAACGGCATGCTTGGCATTCTTGCCAGAAGCACCAATAAAAATATTTCAAAGTGTTTGCATGTCTGAGGACAGTGTAGATGATTTGGAAACAGTTGGATGAGTCTAATGGCGATCACAAAGGTACAGCAGATTGGAAAACTCACTCTGATCATTCTGATAAGAAAAGAACTCCCCAATTCACTGGTAAGAGCCTTAGACTCAACACAGAGGCCTATAACAAGTGCCTTGAAAAGGTAATGCTACTCTGGGTCAAAAGGGTGGCTGCTGGAAGACCCTATGTCTTGCAACAGAACTCTGCACTATGCCACACAAGCAAGGGGAACCCAGTCACTGCTGTCTAATTATCTAATTTCTGCAGCCACATCACCCTTTACATTAGGCCAACTAACTACCCAGACTGAAAGCGCCCTGATTATTATGTGGGGCACAGTTGTGTGAGAGACCAAGAAAACTCCTTGTAACACCAAAGATGATCTGAAGGCAAGGATTATGGCAGCAATCACCAATTTAAACCAGGAGACTGTCCAGAAGAGTTGCAGGGGATTCTGAAATCATCTGGGGGTCAGGGTCAAAGACAATATTGATTTTATTGAATAAAGTTACTCTTTAGTATTTTACAATATTTTTGTGTAATGTTGCTAAATATATCTTTTTAAATAAGATGTTAGTGTTATTTTCATTTTTGCAGAATTTAGATAATTTATCCATCATGCCCTGTATATATACACACACATTTTATATATATAAAAATATATATATATATATATATATATAAAATGTAAATAAATAAATTTTCAACTTTTAAAATAAAAAAAGTCTGTTTCATGCTATATATAAAAATAAAATAAGGCCACATATATAAATTAACAAACCAATCTATTTATATATATATACGGGTTAGTGGTGCAGAATGGGTATTCTATTACCCCAAAATTATTTTTACTTTAATCGCTTTCTCAAACCAAAACAAAACTGTTAAATAAGTGATATAAACAAATTTTTACTACGTTAATAAATAAATAAATAA
Source organism: Acanthosepion pharaonis (assembly GCA_903632075.3). Taxonomy (NCBI): domain Eukaryota; kingdom Metazoa; phylum Mollusca; class Cephalopoda; order Sepiida; family Sepiidae; genus Acanthosepion; species Acanthosepion pharaonis. The sequence goes on from CAHIKZ030001908.1 coordinate 488,773, forward strand.
AATAAAAAAAAAAATAAAAACAAGCAATATAATTTGACCCAAATAAATAAACAAAAACGACTTCCGAAAAAAAATAACCACCATAATAGAATACCCACAAATGCACCACTAACCCGTATATATATAAATAGCCGAGAAAAATAACAGCATATGTGGCCTGACGATTGCATATAGCATGAAACAGACTGTCACCTCTAAGTGTTGACTTCTATGTTCACTTTTATATTTACAAATCTATCTCTGATATTGAGCACTTTATCCCATAAATATAGCACACCTTAAGACTATATTTTTTTATATATATATATATATATATATATATATATATATATATATGTATGTATGTATATGTGTGTGTGAAGTTCTAAGTCAATACAAATCAGTTTGATAATTGAAACACTGCTTTCAGGATGTTGGTCAGGCCAAAAATTTTTCAATACTTCCTGATTTACACTACCACTCAAAAGTTTGAGGTCATAATTTTAATTTTTTAAATTGTCCCAAAAAGTAGTTTGTTTTGTACAAAAGAAAATTATTATACACTAGCAGTAGAGCCCAGCGTTGCCCGGGGATGTAACAGTAAGAGATAGATCAAGTATCAACCATCATAAAGACTGAAAAATCAAATTGACAAAGATTATTGTTTAAGGTCTTAATTAGTTTTGTTATTTTTTTTTTTTGTTTTTTTTTTACGAATTGGTCAAACCCAAACTCAAACAAAAGCATTGTTTTCAATCGTTATGACGTATGAGTATCGATTGAATAGAATTTTGTTATAAACAATTGTCTTGTAAATGGAATTTTTAAAGCATTCTGAATGTAAAAATAAAGAAAAAAGTGTGCAAGACAATAAGAAACACTACCTACCAAAAAAAAAAGTGAAGTTTTGTTGAAATCAGTTGAAAAATGTAGGAAATCCGATCCCATATATAAACGAACACAAACACACACACAAACAACCAACCTGGGTTTTATAATAAGTATAACTCGAAGTGAATTGTCCCCCTTTCATTATTGCCTCTTAATCGTGTTTTCAAATTGATTTTGTGCAAAAACAATTGTGTTTTTCCAAATTTTGGTGCTGTTAGAACCACCGCAAGGTAATTTTACGTAGTCCTGTGAAGTTTTGTTGAAATTGGTTAAAAAGTGTAGGAAATCCGATCCAATATATAAACCTAACAGATACACAAACACACAATCTGCGTTTTATAATAAGTAAGATGATCTAACAAATCTTATTCATTCAGTAGCCTTTCTGTAATCTTTTACAATTTATGATTTTTACTTATTGAATACAGTAAAAAAAATTGCATATTTTGCTTGTGGTGATTCATAATTAGAATTCTGATTTGAATATATTTTCCACTCGTTGTTTCTAATACAAAAAATATTAACTTTATTTGGGTTTATTAATTATGATCTAACAAATCTTATTCATTTAGTAGCCTTTTCTGTAATTTTTACAATTATGATTTTTACTTATTGAATACAGTAAAAAATTGGACACCATGTGTATTTAAAGTAGTTTCCGGTTATTATTTTTTAGTTAGGAGGACTTGTCTATGTTTAGATTTCATTTTGTTTTTTTGTGTATTGTTCTCTGAAAAAAAAAAAAAAAATGTTGAATCACTGGAAGTTAACGGCATTTGGACGTTTGAGTATTGTTTCAGTAACTTCCAGCCAGATGGATAAACTTTTTTTTTTTTAAAATTGATTTTGTGCAAAAAACAATCATGTTTTTCCATTTTTGGCACTGTTTAGAACCACTGCAAGGTAATTTTATGTAGTCCTGTGAAGTTTTGTTGAAATCGGTTGAAAAATGTAAGAAATCTGATCCAATATATAAACGTACAGACACACACAATCTGCATTTTATAATAAGTAAGACTAGTTTAAAAGCTGCCCTACTAGGTGGCATTTAAGCTAGCTCCTGCGGAGGGCACTTGATCGAGCCTTCAGCCCAACAATAATACTTCATGTGTTGCGGACATATTAAATATTACTGAACTTGAACAAAATTTTTCTAACAGCAGTTTTCATCAAAACAATGATATAATTTGTGTATTTGGAACTTATTACAAAACGGCATGATAAACAATATTTTTTGTTTTCCCATTTGAAGTCAGTACAAATAGCTCGTTTCCATTCCCAACCCTTGAGAATCAAGATAGAACTGACTGTGAGAAAAACAGGGTTCCATCAGATGAAGTCCAGTTTCTTTCAATGATTGTCTTTGGAAGAGATTTATTAACACTGCATAGTTAACTTTCACTGGAAACTGAAGTCTTTTGAACTCAAAAGGAAGAATTATGGGGATTCTTGGAATTAAAACTTTCCTTCTTTCCTCAACCAGTAAGGATCACTGCTTCCAAGAGATGAGGAAGCATCTTCTTGACAATTAACCTTGTTCCATTACAAAGCTTTGGATGATCCAGATATGTGTGTGGATGAAATCGTTTTATAGACTACACATATTGGTTTCATTAGATAGGCTCCTTTAGGTCAGAATGAAAGAAATCTCTAATTCAAAGAAGCCTATCTAACAAAGGTGAAACACCTAGTCTATAAAACAGTTTTCCAATTTGATTCATCATTTCATATATATAAATGTATATTTATATATATGTAATATATTTATGTATATGTTTCATATATATACTGAAAAAACAAACAAAAATCCTAATATGCGATTATGCTGTTTCAATTTTTAATGTCAACGTCGGACGTTTTGGTCTAATAGACCATCTTCAGGACATATTCATAAAACATAATTAACATAGACCATATACAATTCAACATGAAAAAGACGATGGACATAAAAGCAATACCAATCCAAACAGATAACTGAAATCTTTTATAAGATCAGCGTTTAAATATGATCACGTAGTCGTCACATGGGCGATGTTGTGAAAACGTATTCCTAAAATTTGAGCATTTTGAATGAAAAACGAAAAGAATTTTATTTTGATCTAAAACTTATATGTACTTTTGTCAAGCATTAATCTTGCTAGAAAAGGGAAATATTAAAGAAGCCAGGTCTAGTGTTCATTATGCGTGAGATAGATATTATGCCTGCTTCATAAATCCGGCCTAAGATTTTTTATTATGAAAATATTTTAAAATCTTCACAGAATCAAAATCGAAATTATGATCAGCTCGAAGCTGTAATGTACAACAAAAAAGCATTGTTTAAATTTTCCGAGGCGAATATCTCGTTTATGTTGAAAAAAACACCAAATTTTACGGACCTACATGTTTCACCCACATATTTTAAGTCACAGTTGTTGCATGAGATTTGGTAGATGCAAGCATCGGATGTAATATGTTGTTTGCTGGTGTTATTCAATAAACTACGGATAGTTCTAGTAGGTAATATTGTAGTTTTAGTTTTTGTTGCATTTAAATTATTAGAGATACGTTCGGTCAACAAAATTTATTTGGTAGAAAGATGCGACCAAAAGAATTTAAATATTTAAATATACAAATTATAAAAAAATGCCATAAGAATTTTTTTTTTGTTAACAATAAGATTTTAAAAAATCCAGACGACATGCATTTAACGGATGTCAGATTTTATTGAAAAATACATCCCTACCCCTACCAAAACGTAACTAATAACTGATACATCAAAATACAGACATAATGAACACGCAAACACCCCTTGTCTGGTGGAAGTGGATTTCTCTGTATCCTTGGAAACGTGAATTATGATTTTTGCTGTGTCTTTAAAACCCAGTAATTTTAAAAGTTACTCCAAAATTAAATTCGGAGCTTTTAGCTTCCATTTTTGAAACACAGTTAGAACTGTGTAGCGAAAAAAAAACATTTTAAATCAATTTATAATATTAATTAAAGAATATCAAGCACTAAAAATCCGATAGGTAATAATTATTCCATGAAAGCTCTATAAAAGCAACTTTCAATCTTCAAGACCTACAAAGAAATCACAAATGAAATGGAAAAAATATTTCAGGTTAAAAACAAGAGATATTGGTATCTTCTTTAGAGAGTTAGTGAAAAGGCAGAGGATGTTGACCTATTTTGACACACTAACTTCTGTATGTCATTTGAGGATGGTGAAAGGACTTAAAGTGTATTTAGTTTATTATTTTTAAAGATTTCAAAATTAGCAAATATTTACAATTTCGAACTATTGTCTTCATCTTTGTCGCCATATTTATCACAACATTTTAGCCATTGTATGCTCCGGCCTTCTTCAGGTGGTTGGAATTTCGAACTGAACCCTTTATTTCGCTGACTGGGGTAGACTGTTCTAGTTCCACGTGCCATGTTTGATGGATGTCAGTTATCAGTTATCTCCTGCTAATTTCCCTCTGAAAGTTCTCCACTGCCTTAACCGGGTATTGAACTCACACTCTTTGGGTCCTGTCACTGAATCTAACCAATGCCTTTATCCACTGTGCCATGCATCCTTGAGCAAATATGTTATCCCATTTCCTTTGTGATTTATTTGTAGGACTTAAATATTGAGAGCTTCTTTTTTAGAGCTTTCATTGAATAAAAATTATTACCTATGGGATTTTAAGTGTTTGATATTCTTTAATCAATAATAATTTTGGTCTTTTGACAGAGCTCTCCCTGGATCTATACACTCTGGAAATTTCATACAGATTACCATATTGTATCATTACTATATATATATATAATTATTTTTTTAAAAATATGATTCCTTCGCTACATAAGAGTTCTCATGTTTCAAAAACAAGAGCTGAAAACTTCAATATAATTATAAGAATTAAATTGAATTAAAGTATCAATATGTGTTTCATCTTCAAGCAAAATTTTCGGAATAACTAATCTTGAAATATACGCGTCTTTATAAGCATATTCATTCATAAAATTAATTACTATGGAAACAGCTAGAGCAATTACTTAAATAAGGGGTGCAAAGGTTAACAATCTGTATCAACATATCAGTTACTTTCGGAAAGAGGCCAAGTCAGGGTAGGGTCAGGGTGTCTAATTAAAGCAGATGATGACATTTATAATCAAATTTAGGCTCTACTTTTGTATCAATCACTGTTTTTTAAAAATAAAAACAAAAATACTAAAGAACTTTGGATTATTTACCTAACAAGTTCTTTCCTATTTTCTATAAAATTGCACACACACACAATTATATATATATATATATATATATCATATGCCCTACTCGACGGATAATTTATAACGCAATCATACGCCGACCAGGAGACATATACGTTATCACATCTATGGAGAGATACAAGCTATCTCTCCCAGATCCTGACAAATGGACAATTAGTAAACAAAATATTTTAAAGAACACTGTTCAATTGAGATAATCAAACAGTAGTCTTTTCCCAGGTTCGCTTCAGTTTCAACACATATACCGATCCACAATTCAAGGATGAACGATAAGGCGTAATAAATTTTGGTATAAGAATTTTAATATATACATATACACAAGATATTACAATAAAAGAAAAATATAAGCATGAGTAAAGCATCCGACGACCAGAAACTCAAGACTTATGTTGGGATACCAAAATATGCCCAAATCCAAGTGGATTCGACTGAACCCAAACGGATAAAAAAAATAAGTATGAATAACTACGAATGCAGAAATCAACGCAGAACCAAAAAAAAGAGATGGGATAGGATTTACATATTACTATTTTGACATGTGGAAAGGTGTTTGTGAGAACATAAAATTTATGGATGCATGTGTATCTTTCTAACACGGGTCCAAAATATATAGTTACTTATCTTTATATTCAGTTCTTTTCTCTCTTCCTCATTGTCCTTTCTATTCTTTCTCTCACATTTCCTCTTTTTTTGTTTTCTTTTTTTTTTACACAAATTCAATTTCAAACACGGCCCGGCTGCAACAGAGACATATACTTTCTTCTTCTCTCTCATGTTTCCTCTTTTCTTTCTTTCAAACACAAGCTGTATTCTCGACGTGCAAATTTCCTTGTGTCTTCTGTGATAAATAACTCGATTTATCTTTTTCAATCTGGAGTTGACGAACAGAAATATACATCCTTATATTTCTTATCCGAAGTTGCTTATGATGAATTGGACAAGTTCCATCATTACCGAAATGAGTAAACTTTCCGTTCATAAGTTATCAGCGCTTCAATTTCGAGTCTTGCTCCTTCAAAGACAAAACAGCAACTGACTTCCAAGTAATTTTCTAATTCCCTGCATTTTGGCACAAATTCCAGTTCCTGCTGCTTCACGACCTTACGTCAATCTCCTGTCTAGACATCTGTTGCTACGGGTAATTGGGTCAGTCAACCTCTTGACCTGCTTCCCCCAAAATGACTCGAGACTCCCACGTGACCTCTTCTGTTGTCAAGCAGAGATCAACCTTAATATATGCGTGTATGCGTGTTTGGGCTATCTGCATTCGTAACAATATATGTGTGTGTGTGTGTGTGTGTGTGTGTGTGTGATTCGAACAAAAATAGTATAAAATATCATTGAAAATCTTAAAAATAAAAGAATAAATGAGAAAAGAGTTAATTGAGATGCAAACCTGATGAAAATAAAAAATAAATTACCATTTAAAAAGCAGATTTCAGATTACCCCAACCCTAACAAGTGACAAAGAGAAACCAGAGAAACTACTTTTCACATATGATTGAATTAAAAGCTTACATCAAGTCCCATAAAATAACATCCGCATGTAATTTATTTTCTTGCATATAAAGTTGTGTGTGGGAGACCTCAATATTACATTTATGTTTCAGTTAGCAAGCTAAAAAAAATTCAAATTCATATATGCACATGTGTGCATGTGTGTGTTTGTGAATTGAACTGCAGACAAACAAATCCTTTAACAGACAAAGTTAAGCTTATTAAATATCTATACTTACAAACACAAACTAATGCATGCCTGAACACATGCATACAGCTTTAAACATCAAAGAAAGTTTTCCACATTAATGATCCAATATTTATGCTTCACTTTTGGTGTTTTATTTCTTCGAGGCATTAATCATATTAAGATAAACAAGAAATCTTCTGTGTCCTGACATGCATGAGAAAGTTTCCCAAAGTTTATCAATATAAAATTCTTGTGAATATCACATCTCAAAAAGAGAACATAAAGAAGAATGAGACTAAAAAATAAAGAGAAAAGGAAGAAGAGATATAAAGTGAAGAAAAGACAAAAGAAAAGAAAAGAGAAAGAAGAGAAGAAAAGAGAAAAGAAAAGAGAAAGAAGAGAAGAAAAGACAAAAGAAAAGAGAAAGAAGAGAAGAAAAGACAAAAGAAAAGACAAAAAGACAAAGAAGAAAAAAAGACAAAGAAGAGAAGAAAAGACAAAGAAGAGAAGAAAAGACAAAGAAGAGAAGAAAAGACAAAGAAGAGAAGAAAAGACAAAAGAAAAGAAAAGAGAAAGAAGAGAAGAAAAGACAATGAAGTGAAGAAAAGACAATGAAAGAAGAGAAGTGAAGACAAGACAATGAAAAGAGAAAAAGACAGAGAGAAAGATAAGGAGAAAAATAAAAATAAAAGAAGAGACAAAGAAGCAAAGGCAAGACAGAGACAAAGATGAGAAGCAAAGGCAAAGATGAGAAGCAAAGGCAAAGATGAGAAGCAAAGGCAAAGATGAGAAGCAAAGATGAGAAGCAAAGGCAAAGAGACAGAGATGAGAAGCAAAATACAGAAGAAAAGAAAAGGTGAATAATAGAAAGAGAAAAAAGATGAGAGAAAAATTGTCATAACTAATAATTACATATTCTTCAAAGATATTTCATACGAAATTATATCTGAAAATTGTGAAACATTATCAAACAAGGATTATGAAGATCACAGTTTGAACTTCTCTACTAAGTCATTTCATAGATTATTCCAATATTTTCTCCAATTTCCATTCAATTTTATCTGAATTAAAAGATTACAATCCTTAGTTCGGAACACACACATCAGTTATCATTACAGCATTGAGATCCTAACCTAAAACGATTACTGGCACCATCCTCTGAATAACTTAACATCAGTCAATTGTACGGGATTTTCCTCTTGCCCAAAGTGGATATGATAAAAAAGACCCAGGGAATGCCTCAAAATGTGGATAGTACTGGACGTTATTTTATTTTTGCTCTTGTTCTAACATTGTCTTTGTTCAAAATAGCCAAGAATTAAGAAGGCAGGTAGTTAGAGAGAGAGTATGAAAAGAAGACTAGATAGAGGAAACAAATGTTAAATACTCATACATAGAAGGGAATAACTTCAGTAAATCAAATCCTACTCAAATCCTACTCTAATATATCTACTTGGCATATTTATAAGTAGGAGCAGTCCATTGTCACAGTAGTAGGGAAGAGTAGGAAGTACACAGAGTCCTACTCTACAAAAACTATATATATATATATATATATATATATATATATATATATATATATATATATATCTATGAATATAGCCTAAAAAATTTATAGGCTGACTGTGAAAGAGTGATGCTAGAACTGTGAAATCTTGCACAGATTAATTTCAACTCTTATTAATAACTGTCTTGTTTCTTTTCATGTAAACCGACATCTGACTGTTCAAAGAAGACTGTTCATCCAGTTGGTCAAAAAAGTTGTTAACAGAAGATATGACGTCATCATCACTGCAATACTGGTTCCCATTCAAGTGATTTTTCATGTTGGGGAACAGATGATAGTCAAATCAGGAAAATAGGGAGGGTGATCAACCAGTTCAAAGCCACAGTCATGCACAACAGCCATTGAAATCAAGGGCTTGTGTTGGAGCATTATACTGTCGAAATAAATCCCCTTTCATCAGTTTTTCTAGGCAGTCGGTCTTGATAGCCTTTTGTAACTGCCTTGAAGCATTGTTATCTACTGCAGATAAAACCGAATACTTTGCTCAGAAATTCTCAACTGGTGTGGCCTTTTTGTAGATAGTCAATAAACATCCCAAAAAACTGAGGCCATCACTTTCCCTGCAGATGAAACATCCTTGGCTTTCTTTGAAGCAGCTGACGAGAGGTGTTTCCATGCTGGATCAAAAGTGATGAACACAACACTCATCTTGGGTTAGGAAACATTCAAGGAAATAAAGCTCAGTCTGCCTCAAACAATGTCAGATTTTCCTGTGATGTGATCAATCTGATCAGATTTTAGAAGACATGGCACCCAATATCTGTCTATATTTCTGAGATGAGGTATTATGTACACTATTTACATTATTCGGACTATTGTCCTCATCTTTGTCACCATATTTATTACAACGTTTCAGCTGTTGTACGCTCCGGCCTTAAGGTAGTTGGAATGTCAAACGGAACCCTTTATTTCGCTCACTGATGTAGACTGTTCTAGTTCCACATGCCATGTTTCTAATGGATGTCAGTTATCAGTTATCTCCTGTTAATTCTCCTCTCCAAGTTCTCCACTGCCTTAACCAGATATTGAACTCACACTGTTTGGTTTCTGTCACTGGATCTAACCAATGCCTTTATCCATTGTGCCATGAGTAAGACAGTAAGGCTTAATTGCCAAACTAGTAGCATGCTTCAATTTACATAGAAAAGCTCCTAGGAAAAAAAAAATCTCATTAGAGCAGTTGCAATGAACATATATGTAGAAAAGACAGAAAAAAGTCGTGTCTAGTCAGGGAGAAAGTGACTGAAGTCAAGATGCCAGCTCAGAATCAATAACAATACAGACCCTTCTTTGAATTTTGTCAAGAATCTTGAGATAGCCTCACTGAACTTAAATAAAGTCAATTCAGGCTTGCTATGGTAAAAATTTTTCTTTCCCAAGTAAAAATCATCACAAAAATGGCAAAAGTCATTTTGTCACAGCTTATTTCCTCTCAAAAAATGGATTTTCATACATTTATAGGGGTAAAATATTGAAAAATGACTTATCACCTAAACAAATACCAAGGAAACGTTTGATCTGAACCCCATGAAACTAGGTATTTTCTGAAAGCAAAGGATATATTATTTCATTTAAAAGTAAAATTGGCTGGTGTAAATGACTCAAAATTTTTTTTCAGTGGGTAAAATGTGAAGAAATAGTGAAAATTTTGCATTTTTTTCTTGTTCTAAACAAATATTTCCCCCCATTAATGGGAAATTAACCATTTTTTTTTTTTTGGAAAATCAGAAAACCTAAATCATAAGGAAACTATTTCAGGCATAAAATTTAAAGTTTTGAAGGAAATCAACATTCCTACGGGGTCAAAATACAAAAAAGTCCATTGGTAATTTTCAATTATACTGACTGCCAGGGGTTAAAAAAAATTGACATCCGGCCACGGAAATCTTTAGTAAAAGGTGAAAGATTTATCTGCAATTCATAACCACCAGATACAATTTTTTTTTTTTTTAAATTAGCAACAATAAGGAAAATTAAACCAAATTGACTTCGACATCTCTGGGTCAAAGGGTCAGCCAGCCAGCAATAAATGTTTAGAACAAGTTGTAATAATACCCAACACTACCAGCTAAGAGCAAAGAGTGGAAAAATAAGGCTCAACATTAGTAGGGCTTGATATAACCTATGTTTGAACAATGGCTTGATGTGTTTTGTTTTGTTTTGTTTTTAACACCCCGTGACCCAGGTGATGTCAACAACACTTAGAAGAGGACATTGTTTTTTTTTCACTGCATATCTTTCGTATTTCCCATCACCGGGCCATTTAGCCATTCCTTTTATTCAATGTTGTTCACACCAAATTAAGGAGAAAAGGATGAAGTTTGAATGATATTATTTTGAAGTGAAAATAAATGTTTTTTCATAAAAAAAAACAAAAAAATGGTGATTTTTCTCAGAAAATTGGGCATAATTTCTTAATGCTAACTACTGAGTGACATTTTCCACAGCCAAATTGAAGTTTATATACCAGTGAATAATTCCATGTGCAAACAATAGCCCTCTGGATCCTATAACATCACCCGAAAAGGTCTAGAAGTTTACTGATTGATCGAAAACTAGTTGCACATAATTGTGTTTTTCACGGTCAGTTTCCATTATTTCATCTTGATGTTGTCATTTTCGAACAGCCAAGTCATCAAGGGTTGAGGAAAACAGTTTGGCATAGGTTTGCTTTAAGAACATTGTTTACAGGCAAAGGTTTTTTGAAAAAAATAAAAAAAGATAAAAAATTTTTTTTTTTTTTTTTTTGGATGACCAGACCAGATATTTCATAAAATCTGTTTCATGGTCAAATTTAATGTTGAAATTTTTAAAATGGATTGATGAAAAAAATTTTATTTGACAAAAAAAACATAGCAGTTTGAAATGAAATTAACAACTGATGTTATTAGAAAATGGAAAAAAGGCAAATGTTTTTACTAAAACAATGCATGTATGCAGAAATGGTAGATTTTTAAAAACATTTTGGTTTTTTTGCTGATGAGAAAAAATTTATATAAAAATGTCCTTGTGAGAACTGGAATCCTCATTCTTGGACTGGCTGTTAATAGAAAAACAGTTTTCTTGATTACACTTTTTCAATATGGAAGAATTCGGATATTTGATTTTGAAAATGGAAATTATTTGGAAGATTAGATTTGCCAACTTTGAATTATTTCATTTAGAAATGATTTTTTTTTAAAACCCCATTTATCCGATTCAAAAATACATTCAATTGAGGTAAAATGTTTCATGTTATACATTCACTACATTTTGACCTAAAGAAACAGAAGTTATAAACTCCAAAACTATAGATGGAACAAATTTGGCTTGAATTTAATCAAGGTTTTTTCCCCTAATAAATTTATTTTAAAACAAATTTTTTTATAAAAAATGAACATTTTTAATGGGGCTTCCAACAAGATGGTCAAGCAGCAGAAAACAAATTTATTGTAAAGTTTGGAGATTTTAGGAGCCAGTTCAGGAGCACATTTCATTAAAGGGACGACAGCAGAGATACTTTTCAAATCTGCAGGCCTTTTGGGGGATTTAATTTAGAAATGATAGAAGAAACAAAGAACAGAAGTTTTGCACATATCATTCAATGGAGACTCTTTTCTAAAGGGATTAAGATAGGCAGAGATATTCCAGATGTGTCATTTCAAACAAAAAAAAATTAATTTTATTTTGTTAAGTTGGAAGAGAATTTTCGTACAAAGCATTCTACTTTATCTGCAGTAGATGACAACACTTCAAATTGATTGAGGAGAGAAGAAACTGAGGATTTGCTTTTGACCATCACACTCTTGTAGAGACACCAGTATTTAACAAGATGAATGTAATTACTTATAATAACCCAATTATATATATATATACATATGATGAAGTTGAATTTATAAATTGGACTTGGCAAGATTAATGTAATCATAAATAGTAGCACAATTATATATATAGCTGCTAGCAGTAGAGCCCGGCATTGCCCGGGGATGTAACAGTAAGAGATAGATCAAAGTATTCACCATCATAAAGACTAAAAATAAAATTGACAAAGATTATTGTTTAATTGATGGACACACATGTCTTAATTAGTTTTTTTTTTTTTACAGAACGAATTGGTCAAACCCAAATTCAAACAAAAACATTGTTTTCAATCGTTTATGAGTCTATCGATTGGTGAACAGAATTTTATTATAAACAATTGTTTTGTAAATGGAATTTTAAAAGCATTCTGAATGTAAAAATAAAAAATTTTTTGTGCAAGACAATAAGAAACACTATCTGCCAAAAAAAAAGTGAAGTTTTGTTGAAATAGGTTGAAAAATGTAGGTAGCCTTTCTCTGTAATCTTTTACAATTTATGATTTTTACTTATTGAATACAGTAAAAAAAATTGCATATTTTGCTTGTGGTGATTCATAATTAGAATTCTGATTTGAATATATTTTCCACTCGTTGTTTCTAATACAAAAAAATTAACTTTATTTGGGTTTATCAATTTATTACAAGTACTGTGTTCTTTCCTTAATAATTATCATCTTGAAATATTGTTGTTTTTTGTCTATCAGATTTCTTACATCAGCATTTTTTAAATTATTTCTTAATACTTTCTTTTAAATATTGAATTAATTTCAAATAGAACCAATAAATTGATCTGCCTTGTAACAAATTGCAAAGGGAATTGTAAAAATGGCCCTAAAATACGTTGGAATTATCTTTCCCTAAAGATAAAAGAATTATCCGATTTTTAAAGACTGTAAAATCAGTAGAGATCAAAGATTATTGTTTAGGTTGACGGACATGCATGTCTTAAGTAGTTTTTTTTTTTTTTTTTACGAATTGGGTCAAACTCAAACAAAAACATTGTTTTCAAATCATTATGATGAGTCTATCGATTGAATGAATTAGAATTTTATTATAAAAAATTGTCTTGTAAATGGAATTTTTTAAAGCATTCTGAATGTAAAAAAAAAAAAAAAGTGTGCAAGACAATAAGAAATACTACCTGCCAAAAAAAAAAAAAAGTGGATGTTTGTTTTATCGGCTGAAAAATGTAAGAAATCCGATCCCATATATAAACACACACACACAAACAACCTGGGTTTTTTAACCTAAGTCACTCCACGGAATCGCTAAAACACAGAGCATAGTCTGATGAAAAAGATGCCAAAGTTTATGAAAACAAAATTTTATCGTCAAAATGCTTATGTTTTTTTATGAAGAGGATAGACTAATTTTTTTTTAATTATTTTTTAAAAATTTTTCCATCTTTTTAGAATATTCTAAATTTTGATTTAAAAAAACCTTGTTTCTCTTTGTCGCAACAAGGGGTAGTAAATAACAGATAATTTTTAGTTTTTTTTTTTTGTATTTACACACATTAATTTGGAAAATCTTGCAAAAATAAAAATAATTGTCAGATGTTAATGAAACTTTCAGAAACTATTCACAGATGATCGAAATTATTATAAATATGTTTTTTTTTTTTTTTTATTAAAGTCATGGCAGAAATATTTTTTTTATATTTATTAACACCCCCATAACTAATTTTATGAAAAACTCTAGAAATTCGAGACCATCGGTTTTAGTGATTACAATAGTTAAAAGCACAAGGCTTTGAAGAATGCAAATCATGTTTTTTTTTTTTTTTTTTTTGGCCAACGTACCTGAAAATCAGCTGTGAATTGTAACATACAAAACTCAATAAAACAAATATATTATTTAGTTTCAAATGCTTTTATTTGTTTTAATTTGTTTTTATGAATATGGACAATATTTTCTGAAAGCAAAATTTTTTTTCAATGAAAATTGAATTTTTAATACAATTATTTCTTATTTCTTTAATTTAAAAAAAGAAAAAAAAAAATTTTTAAATTGAATTTAAAAAAAATATTTTAACATTAGTTAAAAGCAACATCAACCTTTCAAAATGTCCGTGTGAGATTGTCATTGTCTAGCGCTTTGAAAATTGTATAATTTGGACCAATCAGATTAGCCATGGTAATTAAGAAATGTAATTTTTGTGTTTATAGTCGGACAGTAATTATCAAGTACGGAAGACCAACCAGAATACAATTTAGTTGCATTATTTGAGTTCAGCATTGTTCTCCGCTGTTAAACCCTTTACTTTTTGGAAAAAAACACGTATGGAGAAGTTAATTTGAGTTTTCAATTTCAACTGAGAAGGGTACCTACAAGTAACAGTATCATCTTATGAAATTTAACTACTGCTAAACTTTAATTTATATGATCTTATTTTTTATATTAATCTCAGTTATGACATTTTTCCATAAATGAAATATCAAAAAATTAATAATAAAATGAATGGAAATACAAATAACACAGTAAAATGTAATAAATGTACATAAAATTATAGTATTTTATGTACACTTCTGATAAAATTTCATAAGAAAGGTACCTAAATTAATTAGATACCTTTTTTTCTTATGAAATTTAATCTCACTATTAACAGTCTTATTTTTTAATTTCTTTATATTTTCCATAAAGCATCGTAAACGTAAAAATGAAAGCTAAGTACAAAAAAAAAAAAAAAAAAAAAAAATTAGAGCACTGAAAGTTTTCCTTAAAAGTAACGAGGTAAATAATTTGTTCACTTAAATAATTTCACTTCCTTCCATCCGTAGAAAGAATTATCCTCCCGTAAATTATCTAAACGTCATGAATGATGCCTTTCGTCAAAAAATCACCCGACGCGAAAGGTTTGACCTGCTTTCTTTTATTAATAAAATTACATTTTTTTTTAGGCGCAAAAAATTTTGTTTTTTGGTTCAAAATATTTTAAATAAACAGTATAATTTCTGTTTTTATTAAAATCAGTTAAAAAAAAAAATGATAATTGATTTTAAAAAAAGATTATCAAAATAAGATTTTAATCTTTCGTGAAAAAAAATGATTCAAATTGATTATTTTCCTTTTTTAAAAACAATTTTTTTAACGAATTTTTCAGACGTGCTAGGAACGATTAAAAAAAAAAAAATTTACCCCCAAAATCCTTTGAAGTTTTCCTCTTTAATATTAAAAAAATGAACATTAGACGATAAAAATTTTGTTTTCGTCAAGTTTTTTTTTTCATCACACAATGCTCTTTTTTTTAATTTTCGTGGATGATAAAGTTGATTTAATGTATTGGATTTGATAGGATTAATAAAATTACTAATTAGCCCAAATAAATACCTTTTAATGTTCTTGAGTTGTTTCCCACAAGGTAATTTTCCTAGTCCTTAAGTTTTGGGACAATCATAAAAAATGTAGAAATCTTTCACTGGAAACCCATTTGGACAACCAAGCAGTTCAAATAAATCATTCTCTTTCCATCACTCGTCCAAGTTCTTTAATATAATTTACACCTGTGATGTAGTTGGATTTCTGAATTAAATTTGATGAGATTAATTAATTTTAATACCTCCCAAACTAAACGGTCACAAATAAAACAAAACTAGAATAACTACAACTTCCTGTATCACATATCCAAGGCATTCAAAAATGGTTGACCCAACCATGGCCATTTAAATGTATCAATGGCACCCTACATTGTACTAATCAGTTTATGATTTCCCCAAATGGCCAATTCATCAAGAGGACATAATCCATTTGGCGGCAAGCAGCACTCCTGTCTAAAAGAGTGAAATAGGAGAAAACAACTCAATCCTGCCTGCATCGGATATTCCCTCTCCAAAATCTCTTGCTCTGTTGACCGATTTCTCTTCTACAATCTCATCTCTCCATCTGGCTTGTCTTTTTCTACTCTATTTGTTCCATATTGGAATCTGAGCAACCTTTTGCTTCACCTGTTGTTTTTTCTTCATTCTACATGTCTTGTCTATCTCTATTTTATTATTTCTTTGATATCTCTTGGTCTGTTATCTCATCCATATTAACCTCTTTCTATCTCTCAGCATTACACCGTCCATTGACCTTTCTATTGATCTTTGTGAATTTCCATATTTTCAAGTGATTTTATTACCAGAGCCATGCAGCTGATCTCTCCTCTGACCCAGCTCTAACAGCTTTAGTTGGGAAAAAAAAAAAAAAAAAACTGGCTGAGTACATTCAATGCCTCGAAAACCAAACTCGTGATGTTCCATCATCAATGAGCAAACACTGAATTTTCATCTGTTACAATGAATGGGTGTTCTGTCTGGGGGTGGGGGTGTCATAACCTTGAGAGCCTATTGAGACAAGCTCAATCCAGACCTCAAATGATTCCCTACCACTCCAGTAAGTATTTGATTCCTGTTGCAATCCTCTTTTAGAATCCACATAATATTCGCATACCAGTCCCAATAGAGTCCAAGATCCTCTATGTGGCCTTTTGGGTGATGAATTATTTTTCATCCAGCAATCTATTTTTCACATACGAAACGTCGTAATCCTGTAGCTGTTTTATTGCTATTTCAAGGACACATGGCACAGTGGATAAAGGCATTGGTTAGATCCAGTGACAGAACCCAAAGAGTGTGAGTTCAATACCCAGTTAAGGCAGTGGAGAACTTGGAGAGGGGAATTAACAGGCAATAACTGATATCCATTAAACATGGCATATGGAACTAGAATAGTCTAGCCCAGTGAGCGAAATAAAGGGTTCAGTTCGACATTCCAACCACCTGAAGAAGGCTGAGGCATACAACGGCCGAAACATTGTGATAAATATGGCGACAAAGATGAGGACAATAGTCCAAATAATGTACATAATACCTCATCTCAGAAATATAGACAGATACTGATGAGTATCATATTTTTTATTCTACAGGATTAACAATATATCCCTTATAAACTGTGCCTCTTAGCTTTTACTTTGTAACAATCTAACTGAAGTGGCTCTTGGGCCTTGTACAAGATGAACATTAATTAAAAAAAATATAAAAGGCATAACATGACAGACAAGAATAAGTATATAGCTGTTCCAAACAGAGTGCAGCTTGAAAAATAAATAGACAAAGAAATACATTTTTTTATTCAAATTCTACTAATTCTAAAAAACAAATATATATCATTTGAATAACATTTAGCATATTTTATTTTCAATCTAAAAAAGCATAATGAAAATGCCATTCAATGCATGTCAAGTTACATTAGAAAATTCCCATAGTTCTCTGACATTAAACCCTAATAAATTCTGATTGTTTTGGTGGGGAAAAGTGACTACTTTTTCTATTCCCTGATTTCCATCTTGCCCATGAACCTTGTATATACTTGATGGTGTTAATATAACATGCAGGTAGCTCAATTCTTCAGCCTTCAACAAGAAGAAATAGAAATATGGCTTGTTATATTAATAACTAGAAAAGAAGGGAAACAAAAAAAAAGTTTCTTTTCAAATCTTCATTACCCTCTGATCTTATAAGCTAAACCTTATTGAAGGACAACATCCAAAATAATGTTAACAACAGCAAGTAAACAAAGATGAGGTTTGTGTGAATAATATTTGGTAATTCTCTATAAAATATATATATATATATATATATATATATATATATATTAAGAAATGGACAAGGTCCGACAATTTATTTATTAAAGACATTTTTTTTTATGTTTAACGTTGTTATTTTATAGATACAAGTATTTAAGCAAATGCTCTGTTTATGATAAACAGTATTAAATAACATTTACCGGCCTGAATGTCAGAGAAATTTTCATAGAAAATATTCATTTCTTTGACAGGATTGAACCTGCATCCTATACGGAACCGTCATATACGCTGACGTGCCTTACCTCTAGGCTAAAAAGAAGTTCGGTAGACAAGGTCGAATTTACTGCTTATAAACTCCAATCTTCCATGAATCTCGTACATTCATAACTGCTCTGGCGTATCGAATGTAAACAAATGACATCATATATTAAAAAATGGACAAGGTCCGACAATTTATTTATTAAAGACATATTTTTTTTTATGTTTAACGTTGTTATTTTATAGATACAAGTATTTAAGCAAATGCTCTGTTTATGATAAACAGTATTAAATAACATTTACCGGCCTGAATGTTTATCATAAACAGAGCATTTGCTTAAATACTTGTATCTATAAAATAACAACGTTAAACATAAAAAATGTCTTTTAAATATATATATATATATATACACCATTTAAATAACATTTAACATATTTTATTTTCAAACAATTTTCAGTCTAAAAAGTATATAATAAACATGCCATTCAATGTATGTCAAGTTGCATTAGAAAATTCCGAGATTTTGACTTGTGTACTATATAGAGAATTATACATGTACAGACACACGTACAGAGAACTATGCAGAGACACGTACACATAGAATTATGCACATACTGAAAACTAATAAGGAAATCAGAAAAAACAAAAACAAAAAAAAAAACATACCAATCAAGGTATCATCATTGAAGTAAAGTTTGGAAAAGCTCTTGAATCGTAACACAACTTTTAAGTGGCAAAAATTCAAAGTGACCTGAAATTTCAAAGTCAGGCTCTTCAACTTTTTTTGGAGATACACAAATTTGTTGACTTGCAGGAGACAGAAAGTGTTAAAGAAAACAGACTCTTCACAATGATTTGACACTTCATCATTGGTGCGACTGAAGCATCAGGTGTTAGCCAGACACTGAAAGTTTGGTGGAATCATTACAACAAAATTGTCAAATAGAACAAGTTAAACACAAGGGCAAAAGAAAACTATGAAACAAAAGACAAGAACTAGAGTAAAAGACACAAGCATGAGAAATAAGATGCAACAGCAGCATCCAAGGTATCCCTTACACAGAGTACACCATAAATGAGATGGTGCAAGACACCATTATAAAAGAAATAGAACCATTGGAAAGCCTTATATCCATCATTAAGATGATTTGATTTGGTTTATTTTGTTTTACGGCATATCAACCTAAATGGATTATTTAATGCCGACAACATTTTTAGGATAGATTCGTATGAATAGAATATGTATTTTTTGGTTTAGATTGGTTTGGTTTATTTTGTTTTATGGCATATCAACTTCAATAAGTTATTTAACGCTGACAAAAAAATTTTTTATTGCTGGTAATATTTTGTTTTTTGTCAAAAAATTTTGGTAATATATTTCCTTCAAAATTGTATTGCTGGTAATAATTTTTTTCAAAAAAGTATTTCTGGTAATAGTCAACTATTTGCCCATAGCTGGGACCCTAACAGGTGCTACCACACTGGGTCAGGGTGGGCCTGGGAACACCAGCAATTAAGAGGTGGTTCCTCGCTCCTCAAAACTTCCTGATCAGAGGCCTTGCTGGTGGACATAGTTTAACATCTTACCCAGGATGCAAATATAGTTTAATGTCTTACCCAGGACACACATCACTAAAATGAGAAAGTTGAAATTGTACATATATGTCTTAATAGCAAATAATTTTCTCACTGCCATTCTCCAAGCTTACAGCAATATCACATTGAAACACCAGTTCTATGATCATCAGAGTTAAACATTGAGCTTGGCCAATACTTAGATGAGTGACTGCTTAGGAATGCCATGTGCTGTAAGCTTGGATGTGCAGGTGGTGTAATGGATAATGGCTTGGAATTGGAAATCAGAGAGCTGAGTACCAATTCTCATTGGTTTTGTTAGGTTCACTTACTAGGGAAAGGTATGAATCTACCCCTTAAACCAGTAATGGGTTAATTAGCAAAACGTGGCAAAAGGTACTATAAAGATTGGAGGAGTGGGTGGTGTAATGAATAATGGCTCAGAGTTGGAAATTCAAGGGAGGAGTTCAAATTCCAGTCAGGTTTGTTATACTCAAAGGCGATTACCCTTGGGAAAAAAGGAAGAGTAGGGATCCACCTCTTAATTAATTAATTAGCAAAACTCGTATAACTAAAAAAAATGAAAAAAATTCTTATAATCTAAAAATATTTTTTTTACTTTAAAAAAGTTGATAACCCATAAATTATATAATTCTTTTTATAATTATATTTGAATTTCTTACTCAAACATAACTACAGAGCTGACCATGAGAGAAACATCTGATTAATTTTATAATGTTTATATTAATAATAATTCAGTAAATTCAATATTTTTCACTTATTTAAATATTTCAGTACAGTTTTAAGAAACGCTATTTACATTATTCGGACTATTGTCCTCATCTTTGTCGCCATATTTATTACAACGTTTCGGCTGTTATATGCTCCAGCCATCTTCAGGTGGTTGGAATGTTGAACTGAACCCTTTATTTTGCTCACTGCAGTAGACTGTTCTAGTTCCACGTGCCATGTCTAATGGATGTCATTTGTCAGTTATCTCCTGGTAATTGTCCCTCGAGGTCACATGGCACAGTGGATAAAGCCGTTAGTTAGATCCAGTGACAGGACCCGAAGACTGTGAGTTCATTACCTGGTTAAAGTGGTAGAGAACCTGAAGAGGGGCAATTTTTAAAATTCAAATTAAAAATAAAGGACACAGATGAGGCCTTTATTAAAATAAACTTTTAAAAATTGTTAAATGCAAATTAAATGTTACCACTTATGTTAGTTGATGAGCTGTAAAAAACAATTCAATTTAGTAACAAATGTACAAGATACTACTTTGGCAAAAGAAGAGGAAAAAATGGCCTGACAACATCACTGAGTGAAGTGGAAGATTTGGTACAGAGACTCAGACATTGGAATGCAACCGAAATATGTGGGGGGAGCTGGTCAGGTGGTCAGCTGTGAAGAGAGCCTGTGACCACACCCAGTTACAGTACTGATGATGATGATGAGCGAAGGATATACAAAAGGAAAAGACCCATTATTTACATTATTCGGACTCCTCATCTTTATTGCCATATTCACAGTGTTTCAGCCATTGTACGCTCTGGCCTTCTTCAGGTGACTGGAATGTTCAACCAAACCCTTTATTCCATCTACTGGGGCAGATAGTTCTAGTTCTATGTGTCATGCCTCTTCCAGATGTCTCAGTTATTTACCTTTAAGTCAACTCTCTCATCAACCAAGAATAGAAATGAATACAATATCGGAATCAGTAATAAGGAGAGCTAGAAAAAAACAATGAATAACACAAAAAAATTTCAATATAAGCTCTGGTAAAAAAATATGCAATAATAATAATAATAACAGAAAAATTGCAATATGAGCACTGGTAAAACAAACAGTTGATGAGACATTAGGTTTACAAGTCCCAGAAATTCATACACAGCTGTCTTCAAGGACACATGGCACAGTGGATAAAGGTGTTGGTTAGATCCAGTGACTAGTTCAATACCAGGCTAGAGCAGTGGTGAACCAAAAAACTTGGAGAAGTGAATCCAGTGGTTAGCCGCGAGATAAGCCAAGAGGTCCGGTGGTTAGCCGCGAGATAAGCCAAGATGTCCGGTGGTTAGCCGCGAGATAAGCCAAGAGGTCCGGTGGTTAGCCGCGAGATAAGCCAAGAGGTCCGGTGGTTAGCCGCGAGATAAGCCAAGAGGTCCACTGGGAAGAAGCGAGATAAGCCAAGAGGTTCAGTGGGGAACAGCAAGATAAGCCAAAAAAACTTGGAGAGTTGAATTAAAGGGAAATAACTAAAACACCTGGAAGAGGCAAGTCACGTGAAACTAGAACAATCTAGTAAAATGATGGATGAAATAAAGAGCTTGGTTTGAAATTCCAATCACCCAAAGGCCAGAGTATACAACATTGTGACAATGAAGATGAGAATAACAGCCTGAATAATTTAATCATAAATCTCATCTCAAAGATATAAACAGCTAGAAAAGCCCAAGTTAGATGGGGAAAATATGAGGAAGTATATTCTATGGGGGTAAAATGTCTTCATCCAAAAAGATAAGTACGAATTCATTTTTGGTATTAGCCAAGAAAGCTGGCCTCCCAAAAAGAAGGGGGTGTGAATCTGATTTCTTCCACTGTATATATCTGTGTATAGTGCAAGCTTTTATTATCAAATTTTTTTTTTTTCAAACAAAAACTATGGTGGAGTGCTCTATACACAGGTCATTTTTTTTTTTTGAAGTGGTTAAAAATTAAATGCATTTTCAGAGGTGGATTCATATCTTACCCAAAGGTACTTGCACTTAATTAAATCTAACAAACATAACTTGAATAAGGCTCTCCAATTTCTTATTCAGAGCCACTGCAGCTTGGATTGATGAATTGGAGAGCCAAGTTCAAATTCCAGTTGAATCCATTATATTCACTTACTTTGCTAATACACTTGGAAAAGGTATGAATCCTCTTCTTCTCTCCCTACTCCCCCCAGCTATGGGTAAATAGTAGGACAGACCAGGTTCTATAGCCTTGGACGGCAACTGGCCTACCACAGAAAGAAATGGAAACCTACTGCAGGAAAAAAATCTGCCTCATCAGTCATGTATCAAAGATACATGATTGGCCTAAGAGTGTATCACACATGGCATATAACTGATCCGTTAAAACACCCACACGTCATCTGCTCAAAAGATGCAAATCTTGAAAGTGTATATTTGTCAAACTGAAAGTACATCTGATGATAATTTATTCACATTTTACTCAAAGTTGAAAACACATAATTTTGCAAATTTCACATTGGTGATTACTAAAAATTACCTTGTTACACTAACTGCAAACTAGAATTAGAAATCAGCACTTACGGTGGAAAAAGAAAAACATTGGAAGTCCAAGAATATTTAAGTAGGGGCTGGGTGGGAAATTCAGTCTCCAAATGTTTGTTAATAACTGAGCAGTAAAAATTACATCAATCACCAATAATGAATTTGAAATTGCAAATATTGATCTGGCATGAAGAATAGGAAAAATTGATTTCCGTGCATAATTAAATCATTGATTTTATTTTCCTACAAATTTGCTGTGAGTGTAATTATCCGACAAAGAACTGATTGCGCTGAACATTGAAAAGGTAGAAAATGTAAATAATAGTTGGTCAATAATGAAATTTATTGCTTGTTACAAAATAATATGGCTGCTGGTAGATAAACTCCATTTCAATTTAAATCAGGGGAGATAAGCCAGGAGGTTGCATGCATAAGCCAGAAGGTTGCATGTGAAGATAATAAGCCAGGAGGTTGCATGTGAAGTGGCGAGATAAGCCAGGAGGTTGCATGTGAAGTGGCGAGATAAGCCAGGAGGTTGCATGTGAAGTGGCGAGATAAGCCAGGAGGTTGCATGTGAAGTGGCGAGATAAGCCAGGAGGTTGCATGTGAAGTGGCGAGATAAGCCAGG
The DNA here is from genome assembly GCA_903632075.3 of Acanthosepion pharaonis. Lineage (NCBI taxonomy): Eukaryota > Metazoa > Mollusca > Cephalopoda > Sepiida > Sepiidae > Acanthosepion > Acanthosepion pharaonis. The sequence continues at coordinate 512,302 of CAHIKZ030001908.1, forward strand.
AGGTTGCATGTGAAGTGGCGAGATAAGCCAGGAGGTTGCATGTGAAGTGGCGAGATAAGCCAGGAGGTTGCATGTGAAGGACAAAGAAAAAGCCAGGAATTTGCATGTGAAGCGAGATAAGCCAGGAGGTTGCATGTGATGGCGAGATAATGGAGGTTGCATTGTGAAGTGGCGAGATAAGCCAGGAGGTTGCATGTGAAGTGGCGAGATAAGCCAGGAGGTTGCATGTGAAAGAGATAAGCCAGGAGGTTGCATGTGAAGTGGCGAGATAAGCCAGGAGGTTGCATGTGAAGTGGCGAGATAAGCCAGGAGGTTGCATGTGAAGTGGCGAGATAAGCCAGGAGGTTGCATGTGAAGTGGCGAGATAAGCCAGGAGGTTGCATGTGAAGTGGCGAGATAAGCCAGGAGGCCCGGTGGTGAGTGGCGAGATATAAATATAATATATAATTTAATTCATATATAAAATATATAATTCAAATATAATAAAATATGTAATATAATTCAAATATAATAAAATATATAATATAATTCAAATATAATAAAATATTAGGTTGGTGCAAAAATAATGTCGTTTTTTGACGTTAAGTTGAATGTCAAAAAATGACATTATTTTTGCACCAACCTAATATATAAAATAATTCATATATAATAAAATATATAATATTAAAAAAATAAAAATAAAATAAAGACAACAACAACATAAAATAAAATAAAAGCTTCTAAAAGATAATAACCTGAATATACTTATTTACATCCTTCCTAAGTTTGCACAACCTTTACACCCTGCCAATACCTAAAATATAAAGGACTATTTTGTTTTGATCATGTGGAAAGAGAGAAAAGACACTATTTGGTTTCAGTGAGGAATGAAAGAAAGGAAGGAGGGAAGACAGAAGTGTGTTTAATGGCTGTTTCAGTGAAATCGAAATAGCTGTCAGTTTCAAATCTTTTAATTTGTACCCCCTTACTTCTTAAAATAACAACCAGTATTCATATTTATGATTGTTATTGCAATGTTTTGTTCAATTTGTTAAAGTCGTTAAGCTCAAATATTTAACAATGCAATAGGGGAATTTCTACAGATATTATAGTTTAATATCACAAGAGTAAGCATGTTACCTGGAAATGACATAAGCTTTTCCCCAAGAGTCACTTTGTAGAAAAGACTCCCAAGAGGATGCTTCCTCAATCACTACAATCTTAACCTTATCAAATCTTGGATCAGTTGCAATCTGCACTTCTTATCCCCTCCTTTTATATCCATAAATCACCCTAATTTGGTAACCCTCTATCTTGAGTGGCTCTTAGGCCTTGTGCTGGGTGAACAATAATGTAAAAAAAAAAAAAAAAAAACAATCATCTATATGAAATTTGACAGGATTTTAATCCACTTGTATGCCTTAATCCATTCATACAGTTTTTTTATTGAAGACCAACTAAATCATTTTTATGGTTTCTAGGGAGAACTTGAACATAAATTGAACAATGTCTTTTGAGCAGTTTCATCTTTTATCTTTTTTAAAAAAAAAAAAAAAAAAAAAAAAAAAGCCTTCAGGAGTCAACCCCAAGGAAAAATCTGGAGTCAAACTCCCTAAGTTTGTGGTTGTATTCAGTAATTCCCTGGCCACTCTTACAACAGCACTGGAAACATGTCTACCAGCAGTTACCTTCTCATTAGACTATTTTAGCAATGTGGAGAGGGGTTGGGGAATAGTCTGTCCTCCATATCTACCCACCCAGGTGTGTTCACAGGAAAGACGGGAAGCAGCAGTCTAGACATTGCAACTAAAACATCATCTAGAGTACAACTTCATAGTCTTCTGAGACTGACAGTTGCCTAATCTAATTTAGAGTCATTATTAAAGGTGTGTACCTTTAGGAAAAAGTCCAAACAGAAAAATTCCACAAAATCTTACCGCATTTTCTTGCGCATAATCCGAGAAATCTTGAATAAAAGTTAAAAGTAAAAAAAGGAGTTCATATTACACAAAAGTACATAATTTTTGCAAGTTTTACTCACCTTAAAAAAAAACATTTATTTGAAAGAGCAAGATTGCAAATACAATCAAATAGCACAATCTATATATATATATATATATATATATATATATATATATATATATATATATATATATAAAAAACTGTAGCCTTTGTCTGTCTGTTATCAAACAGGGTTTTTTTGAGATAGACCCCCTGCCCATAACCATATATATTCTGAAAATACATTACCCAGGGTACTTGGATAAGTATATTTCATTTTGATCAAAAGGGGTCCACAGGAGGCACAAACCTCCCACTGAATTTTTTTCCCTTTGATTTAAATTTAATTTAAATTTGAACAAGGGAATAACCCTTATCCAAAATATAGAAGGAGAAAGCCAGATCATTAATATTGAAATGCATCATTTTTCCCCACAAATCATGATTTAAAATCAATCATCATTTTCTTACAAAAAATGTATAACACATAAGCAAGGTGTGTATAATTTGGCTAGAGAAATAATAAAAACACAAAGTAGCCAGGTGTTGATAACAATTGTTTACAAAAAGTATATGTCGACAGTATGTGTTTCTCTTTTCATTCTTAATAAAAGAATTTCTTTTTTCATAGTTTATTGTAATATATAGAAATATAATAAAGTTATATCAAAAAGAAATGTATAAGAGATTAATTAACACCTTAAAATATATTAGTGGTTATTTGAATATAAGTTTTAGAACAGAAAAAGAAACACATGTGGGTTACCCAGCTTGGCTTCACCGAAAACATCTGTTGGAAGGCATTAAAAAAAAAAAACAATCAAGTATATTCTTTCTTTTTCTACTTGCTTTCAGATGTAGATAGAGAATGTTGCTGCTGCTGGGGCATGTTCTCTTCCTTGGTCCTCTGTTAACTGAACTCACTCACACACGTGTAACACATACACACACAGACAAGCACATTCTTATAGCTAGTTTCAATGTCTTTTCCTTTCATTTCAATTTTGTTCACATGTAATTACTTCTGTTAATACATGCATATAATTGCTGTTTGTTTTAAATTCCATGTTTTGTGTTATTTATTTTTACCCAGACTCACAGGAGTCTGCCAATACTGTTTGTGGGTCAAATGTACCAGGAACATTAAACATTTATTATACACACACACACACACACACACACACACACTTATATCAATAGTGTAAAATTCCACAACAAAGTGATGGGTTATTTTTACCCAAACAACATAGAATACCACAACACATGCAATGGCTAAATATCCAGTTCATTTCTGTTCTTTAATATCATGAAAAATCAAATATTTTAGTGAAATATGTGTACAACACTGAGATTTTAATGGCTAATATAGTACACCTTTCCCAAAAAGATTATATAGGGATGATTGGATTAAGGGGTCATATTATACTCAGTCAGTTACGTGTCATATTTGATACACACTTAGGCAATCATGTATCTTTCAATGAATGATGAGGCAGATCCCCCCCCTACAACAGTAAGTCACCATTTCTTATTTGTGGTAAACCAGTTGCCATTCAAGGCTACAGAGCCAAGTCTGTCATACTATTTACACATAGATGGGGGGAGAAGGAAAGGATATATACCTTTCTCAAGCGTATTAGCATGTAAGTGAATGTAATGGATCTGAGTGGAATTTGAACTCTGCCCTCCAATTCATCAATCCAAGCTGCTATCCATTACTCCACTATGCCTCCTAAACCAACTATATCCAATTTAAATAATGCATATGCAGACAGTATTTATTAGAAATGCATGCTCTTAAGAGTTAATCGTCGCATGTTTTCAAATTGGTGTTCGTAATGATCCAGACATTGCCGACAATGCAACACAATGAAATCACAAGCAGCAAACAATATTCTAATAGATATTTGGCTACATTCTTGCTATGTGGAAACTTTAATTTCAGCAATTGTTACAGGCTTTGTTGTATAGACTTTATCCTTTAAGTATCCCCACAAGAAATGGTCTAAAGAGGCAAGGTCTGGTAACTTCGTACATCATGATGATAGTCTGTTAGTGCTCTATCTTGCTGAAAATAAAATTCCTCATCTTCCAAAACTTCTCTTCAAACACTCTTGGCATGATAGAATGTTGCAGCATACTCAAAAAATTGTATATGAGGTCTGATCAAAAAGTATCAGGACTGTTGGTATAGAAATAGAGTTAAACTACGCATAGCAATCTACTTGGCACATATTGACTTTAAACTGTCACACATACACGCTAACTTAAAAAGTTGCTGTTATTTATAGCAGTGTTTGGAAGGAAAGTGTGTAGAGTGTGGTAGTCTCATCACACCACAGAGGTTCCATTCCTGATCATGGCTTATGCAGCAGTTTTTGGCAAAGGTCAACATTCCACAGGTTCAACAGCCACTATATACCCCCAGATCTCACCCCTTGTGACATTCCTCTTTCCAAAACTCAAAACCCATCTGAAAGGAACAAGATTTCAAGACAAGGAAATCCAAGAGAATGTGATGAGACAGCTGTTCACTATCCCAAAAAGGAGTTCCAGGAACGCTTCCAACAATGGAAACAATGCTGGATAAAGTGTGTGGCTTCAGACACAGACTACTTAGAAGGAGATTAAATGGCAAATTATTGTGTGTTCCAGTTTTCTTTCTATAGCATCAGTCTCGATACTTTTTGAACAGACCACCTAAATATATATATATATATATATATAAATATATATATATATATATAACTAAAGATATTATTTGGTAATCCATATGGATAATTCCAAAGAGGATACAGATCCAGAGAGAGCTCAATGTAAAAACAGAGCAAATTATATAAAATTTAAAGTTTTCGTTTTTTTATATATATATATATATATATATATATATATATATATATATATATTGCACACACTTGACTCTCCCGTCGAGATTCGATGCATGAGGGTCAAGCAGATCAGTTCCTAGGAAGCCTACAGCCCAACAACAGCACATGAGATTTGATTATAGTGGTGAATGTTTCGTGCAGGACCATCCTGCTATTTACTCATAGCTGGAGGGAGAAGAAGAGGATTCATACCTTTCCCAAGGGTATTAGCACGTAAGTGAATGTAATGGATTCGACTGGAATTTGAACACGGCTCTCCGATTCCTCAATCCGAGCTGCCCGGTCTGTCCTGCTATTCATCCATTGCTGGTTGGGTGAAGAAGAAGAGGATTCATACCTTTCCCAAGGGTATTAGCACGTAAGTGAATGTAATGGATTCAACTGGAATTCAAACTCGGATCTCCGATTCCTCAATCCAAGCCGCTATCCATTACCCCACCATGCTTCCTATATATATATAAATATATATATATATATATTTATTATAGATAGATCAGTCCTTGCAATATGTGTCTATTTTATATTTGACAGTAAATCAGGCCCTCCTTTTTAACTGACCTTTCCCCCACTTAGCCTAACAGAAAAAGAATTCAATATCTCTAGATCTCACATATGAAACTGGTTTTCCGATAGGTTAATGTTTACCCAGACGCCAAAGAATACAAGCATAAAATGCTTTCTGCCATGCCTTAGCTAATTCCACTACCTACAGTATTTATGGATGACACAATATTTTCACTGTAAATAAACCATTTTTGTCTAATTTCCTGATTCACTTGTATTTTCATCTCTGCTTGCAGCTTGTATTTATAATGTGTTTCCTGTTAGAGCTAAGCCGATTGCATTTTCTCTTGTCATTTATAGCAAGATTTATTGAAAAAAAAAAAAAAAAAAAAAAAAATTATTTTTTATGCTCCGTCCAAGATTTCCCTTTATTGTTTTGGCTATACTGTAGTCACACGTGAAATGCTTACATTGATATTGTTTAAAACTATTTTCAACTGAAATGGTAGGAACAGTATGTTTTATCAAGTATGATCAATGTATCTAAGTAATGTAATAGTGTTTGTCTACTTACATGTAGATAAAAAGCAAAAAAAGCTTCATATATATATATATATATATATATATATATACACACACATGTGTGTATTTATACAGTTAGATATACTTGTGCCAAAATATAATATTCAAATGCTCTGCCATTATTATGGCATGGAACATTTTTATGCCAAAAGGCTAATTTTGGGCAGACTTTATTTAGAGCTGCTTATTCAAACCTGGTAATCATATATACTCTAATGTGAATTTGGTTGTCTGGTTCAATTGAGCACTTTTTTGGCTTAATGCTTCAGCTCCTGTACCATAACACCGGTTTCTCTTGTTATTAAGCACTTTTTGCTAGACTGCTTCCAGGTTGAATTTTTTTTTTTTTTTTTTGGTATTTTAGATCTTGTATGGATGATCTACCTTCCCCACTGTGCAAGTCAAAATTGTACTCATCCGGTGGTATATAAGGTAATAATCTTATTGCTGCAAGTAACTGGCTACCCAAAGATTGTGGGTAATACATGAAAGTAGTGGCCAGTCATTGCCTACCTGGTTACTGAATTAATATTCAAATGATCTGCCATTTTTATAGCAGAGAGCACTTTTATGCCAGAAGGCTAATTTTGGGCAGACTCTATTTAGAGCTGCTTATTAGTGGAATCATTATATATATATATATTAAATGGATATAGATACGACAGAATGAAGAAAAATTTGAAAAAACAAACAAACAAAAATCCTTAAATGCATTTTAAAATTTTCAGTTATCTGTTTTGGATAAGACTTGTTTTTTATGTCCATCGTCTTTGTCAAATTGAACTGAATTGTATTTTAATGAATATTATCCTGAAGAAGGTTTATTAAACCGAAACATCAGGCGTCGACATTTCATTCATTTTAAACAACATAATTGCATTTAAGGATTTTTTTTTTTTTTTTTTCAAATTTTTTCTTATATATATATATATATATATATATATTATTTGAAACAAAAAAAGAGGAAAATTTCATTAGCAGCAAAGAAAAGATTGACAAACTGCTATCAATCCTCCAATATGGTAATGAATACCAATCTCCTTACAGATGAAGACAAGACTTGAAGTAACAGAAATACAGTTCTACAGAAGGATGCTGAGAATACAATGGACAGAGCATGTGAGTAATGAAGAAAGTTTAAAGTTAATGGAAACAAATTGGAAACTTATAATTAAAATCAGAAAGAGACAATTGGTATTTTTAGAGCACAAAATGAAAAAAAAAAGAAGGCTTAGAAAATTTGACACTCACAGGACATGGTGAAGGCGAAAGAGGCAAATGAAAACAGCAAGGAACATACCTAATGAGCTTGTGTAAATGAATGGCAAAAAAGGGAAAATTGTGATGAAACTGCAATCATCAATTTCCCATAGCACATAAAAGAATAAAGCTATTGTCTAACTGGTTATATAACCCAAGCCAGAGGTTACCAAACTTTTTTCACAGAGGGCAAGATAACTGAAAGAATGATGAGTATAGGCCAGATAACCATTTTGTTTAATACAATACACTGAATGCACAAAAATAAAGACAACTAACATACTTATTTACTAAAAAGTTATTCAAAAAGCCAATAATAGAAACAGTTATATTACACCAAGTGCTCAAAAATCTAAATCTCACAAACTGAGCAGCACAAAAGGTTAGTAAACATTAGTGAAACTGGCGTTTACCTTTTAAGATATAATTAATATTTGTTTTGGTATTGCTGCATCCAACCAAGAGAAATGCTTTCAAATGTTCAT
>CAHIKZ030001908.1:525000-595000 GCA_903632075.3 Acanthosepion pharaonis
CCTTATCACCATGTTCCCATAAATTAACCAGCTGGCTTTCTTACCAGCAACAGATTCATCACAGATATTGTAAATAATGATAACTATAAAAATTGCAAATAATTGTCACAGAAAAAGGACATCTTGGACAATCTTGCTAATTAACAATATGGTATTTCCTTTGTATGTTTAAAATCTTCAAAGATATCTTTCTGGAAAGATAATTAGGTTCCTGGGTGATCAACATAAACAAATCCCAAATCTTGGGGTTTAACACAAGACAGATGTTTTGTTTTTTTGTCTAAAATAATTTACATCATTATTTTCTGTGACGACACATATTTTCTACAGATAGCATAGTGTAAATGAACTTCCAAATTATTCAGGCTATACATTAATTTTTTTTTCTTATCTGTGGAGTGTGGATAGGGTTGACAATCTTGGTTTTGCTCAATTTTACAGAATCCTGTCTATTCAAATCTCAGTTCAATCCTCCTTGAAACTGTTTTTAATTTAATTTTATTATTTCAAAATATAAATTTTAATGTGTTTTATTTTTAATTTTCTTTGTAACTATTCAGCCTTAAAATTTTCATAATTATTATCCAATCACAAATGAACAATCTGGAATTGAGGGAGTCAAGAATGACAAAAGGTGTAAAATATTTCACAATTTGTGATTTGTCAAGGAATCTCCAGGGGAAACTTTCAGTAAAGAATATATTTTTAAGCATAAAAATTGAGCCAAGAAATACATGAAAATTTGCTTTTCTGAAGTAGCTTCCATGGATGAATCTTAGGTAGCACTCAATGGATTTGAATGTGGACCAAAGGATGAACTTTATCCAGTGCAGATATACCTGTGGCTAAAAGAAGGCAGCAAGGAGGTGGCAGTGCAATATATATATATATATATATATATATATATATATATATACTAGCAGTAGAGCTCGGCGTTGCCCGGGGATGTAACAGTAAATTCAGATTACCAACACACAAACAGAAAATGTCTCATATCGAGAATATTTAACATTGAACATGAGGAAAAATTAATTATTTTTAATAATATGTGGAAATCTCCACTTTTACCTGAAGACGGTCATGAGACCAGAAACACATAATAAATAAAATTATGCAAAACAAAGCATAATATTTTTCTAAATAAATCCACATTACAACCAAAAAACGTTTTTATGCACCTCCTCTCTTCTTTATATATATATATATATATATATATATATATATATATATATATATATATATATATATATATATATATATTTTATGAATATATAGAAACTAGAAACTATTAAAAATAGTCATCCATTTTGAAAATATAAGTGTGGAACAATGCTGCAAATAGGTAAATGAAATAAAATGTGTGTGTGTATGTGTATATATATATATATATATATATTCAGACCTCTTATAAAAATGTTTCCTTTTTCCTTTCTTTTTTTTTTCTCTGACTTTTCCTTTTATCTGGATAAATTGATATCACTTCTAAAAAAACTTTGTTCTGAAGTGATGAATATTTAAATATATTCATGAATTAAATTAGAACTGAAATAGCTTTACTTATTATATTGCTCTGTTATTTACATTGAACTCTCTTTGGATTAATGTCCTCCTTGGAATTATCCCTACCAAATACCAATTGGTATTTATATATATATATATATATATATATATATATATATATAATCTAACTTACACATCTATAAATCATGAAGAATATTAGCATACTGTTTTTCTTCAGTAGTGCTAAGAGGTATTTCAGGTGATTTCTGTGAGTCTATGATGACATGTCACCTTTCAGGTGACAAGTCCAGTGTCACATAATGGAAGCTGCAATCATAGAAGAAAAGGAAACAAAATGTATATAAGCAAGAACAGATTCAAAGATTTACAAACAAAAAATTTATATGCCAAAAATAAATATCATTTCAAAATATTATGGATTACTTGTAATTGCATACATGTATTCCTAGTATAAATAGTTATTAATAATTATTAACCGATTTTATCATTGCAATATTTTTGCTTTATATCAAGTATTAAGAATATAATAACAAGGGTCTGCAAATTGGAGGAGAGAGATAATGTTCTGGCATGGAATCCACGGTTACCTCCCTTTAACCCTATCTCTGGACCTTCTTTGCTGTAGGGTTGTTTGTGCCTTTTCACTGGGACTTTCCTTTCGTGAGGCACAAGGAAATTTTCATTCTGAAAATGCAGCTCAGAGGAAAAATGTTAGGCAACCACTGCACTAGAGAGATATTTATAGACGTCTAAAGCTGGGCGTGTAAAAAATCAGGAATTTAAGAGGAATTAGGTTGAGGGAGATACTCAGTGGCCAACTTTTTAAAACCATCCAGAAATGGGATTGCATAATCTATGTCTGATTAAAATAATAATTTAACTTTATCAGCCTGTATTTGAAATTAGATCAAGGATAACCAATATATCGGTAGCTTTTAGAGAAGATAGCAGATTGACGAATGTGCTGCCTTTGTCTCCAGGGATAATATAAGCAGAACAGTTAGGAATTCAACTTGGTCATCATTTGCTGCTTGGCGAAAGAGAGTGGTTCAATTCTATAGAGTTAAGAATCTCAACAAGATATCAGTGTCTGAACAATGGTAACATAACCAGGGAGACTTGGTTTCATTATTCAGACTACTGTCCTCATCTTTGTTGCCATATTTATCACGTTTCGGCTGTTGTACACTCCGGCCTTCTTCAGGTGGTTGGAATGTCAAACTGAACCCTTTAGATTGTTCTAGTTCCATGTTATCAGTTATCTCCTGTTAATTCCCCTCTCCAAGTTCTCCACTGCCTTAACCAGGTATTGAACTCACACACTTTGGGTCCTGTCACTGGATCTAACTAACGTCATTATCCACTGTGCCATTATCTGTGTATAAATTTTTGGGTATTATAAACCTAATGTCTTCAGCAACCATTTTTTACCAATGCTCATATTTCAATTTTTGCTGTTATCATTGCATGTTTTTTTTACCAGAGCTCATATTGTAATTTTGGTTGTTATCACTTTTCTCTGGCACTCCTTATTACTGGTTACAATATTGTATTCATTTCTCTGCTTGGTCAGCTCAGGAGATTTTTGTAGCCTAGCATATGTGCAACGGCCGAAACATTGTGATAAATATGGTGACAAAGATGAGGACAATAGTCCGAATAATGTAAATAGTGTACATAATACCTCATCTCAGAAATATAGACAGAGACTTGGTTTCATCAAAAACTGAAGTGAAGATCACAACTCAATGTCAGAAAACTGAAATCACATTTTGCAGGCCATGATAGAAATTTTGTTAAACCAAATAAATACAGAGACGTTTTGAATGAATTCTTCCTACATGAGTGGGGCTTACAGCCACATACCTGTTCCCCTACAATCATCGAAGTTACATCGAGCCTGGTCAGTACCTAGATGGGTGACTGCTTGAGAATACCAGGTGCTGTAAGCTTGGATGTGCAGGTGGTGTAATGGATAATGACTTGGAATTGTTAATCGGAGTGCCAAGTTTCAGTTCCTGTTAGGTTTGTTATATTCACTTATGTGCAAATACCTTTGAGGATGGTATGATTGTTTCTTCGTCTTGGTTTCTGTTGTCCCAATGTCTGAGCTGTTTTCCCCTCTTGAAGTATCAGTCATGACCAGTAACCATTTCTTGTCAAATACTTTCTTCAGTCAATAAGGATCAATTCTATTTATTCATCAATCCACACAAAGGGACATAACTCATGTCAGTTAATTCTATGTAATTCTGTTTTCTTGGATATTATCTTCTGCCCCAGATATGGGTTAATTAGTAAGACTGGTATCACTAAAGCAATTGAACTCTCAAAAAAAAAAAAAAGAAAAAAAAAAAATGGGGTACAAAATATTTAGAAGGTTGATATGTAGCTAAACAAAAGCTACCAACCTACAGGACTGTGTGAAATGACCTGGATGTCAGTCTTACATAGTTGATTGAATATGCAACATTTGCCCCCCCCCCACCTCGGCCACCATGACATACATACAGACGTGTACCAGCTTTATGAATAACAGAATTTAGAGTTTAGAAGGAAAAAGAATAAAACTGACAGCAACACCCAAGTGTCTGATGACCAGGCAGAATTATAGGAGTGGTGTTACGTGCCCCTGTTCCTTTAACAGTTTCAGCCTATACTAATGCAGACATGCACTTGCTTAAACTGAGGAAATAACAACAACTGCGACAACATTATTCTTTCTTTTAAGGTTGTTCTTTTTTTTTTAAAGTAAAAAGAACAAAGTTCCTAATTTCTAACCTCTCCCAATTGACCTTTCCCACTTTTTATCCTACATATCCTCATAATCTGCATTTATTTCCTCCTCTTACATTCATGCAACAACCTCATTCAGTGACCTCTGGCTTGACCGGCTCTTGAGCCTTATGAGGTGAATATTTAGTAATGAAAATAAAAAACAAAAAGAAAAAGAAAAAAAGAAAAATTATTACACATTGATTTTGTATCGACCAGTTTCCTCGTCTTTGGTTTCTGTTGTCAAAATGTCTGAGCTGTTCTCCCCTCCAGTCTTGAAGTATCAGTCACGACCAGTAACCAGGGAATTTCTTGTCAAATACTTTCTTCAGTCAACAAGGATCAATTCTATTTATTTAGCTATCCACACAAAGGGACAGAACTCATGTCAGTTAATTCTATCTAATTCTGTTTTCTTGGATATTATCTTTTCTATTGAATCAGAGTAGATGACTTGCCCAAACCAGGAAGACATAACCGAGTAAATTAGTTGGTTAAGAAATTCAAGTTACCTGGCAATCAAGAGTAAAAATCTTGGCCTTTTATTTTTTAATAAAGAAAGTCATGACCTTGAGTCAGGTATTGCCAAATTGTCAGATACTCAAAATTTATATTTTTGGAGCTATTTGACATTTTTCTATATTTCTAATTTAGTTTAATATTTATTTAATCTTGTAAAATCTTTTTTAAGTTTATTTGAAAATGTATTTCAAGTCATAGAATTCTTATATATAAATCAAATAATTCCAGTTCATGTATATTCCCTTTTTTTTTTTTTTTTTTACATCATTTCCCAAAAGCAAAGCAATAATGCCACTAGAACACAAGGAGTTACAGAGAATGAAAGTGAAAGAGAAGGAGAAAACTGAAAATGAAGAGGATTGAAGAAAGGACATAAAAAAGGTACAGGGTTCAAGACGACAGTAGATGGCGACTGATGATGCATTTAAAGCTTTGAAGATCAAAGTTGACTGGTGTGGGGAAAATAGAAATGGCTTACCTCCCAAACGCCCTCCCGTCTGTCTGGCCTGTGGGTTGAGAAAAGAAAGAAAGGGTCCAAGATGGCGTCTGTGACTTTTTAATATTCACAGTCTCATGCAGTCTCGCAAGGTCGTGTTACACGCATGCTAATGAAGTGTTCTGGGCTCCATAAAAGCTTGGTCGCTTGGAAAAATTGGCAGAAGCCATTACACCCATGTTCGGTATACATTGCTTTGCGTTGTGTCGTGTCAGACATTTTCCTACGGAAAGAGTTGCATCCCTTACACTCCATATTGAATTTGACTCCTTTGCTACAACTGGGAAGCAAGAAGTTGGAAGAGAGTTCCACATGCGAGAAGTGTGATAGAAGAAACTATTAACATAGAACTTACGGTTACATCAAGCCATTTCAACTATAAAATGATGAGACTTTTCCACAAAACTTGTCAGTCAGTTAAGTACCATACTCGATGTACACATGGGCGGTCATGTCTTTTGATTCATGTCTGACTAGTTCCTTTTCATACAGTCTAGGTATCACAGAGGAAAGATCAGAACAATTACCATGAAAGTATTTATAGAAAACCTCCAGGAAAAAACAAAGACAATGAGGATAGCAAAGAATGAGGAGTGGATGAAAAGGAACAGGGTTCGAGAAGATGGCAACTGATGTTGCATTTAAATTTTTGAAGATTATAGTTATCGGGGAAACGAGAAATTGGAAAGGAGTTCCACAGGTAGGAAGTGCAAGAAAAAAATATGTGAGAGTAGAAATAGCTGTTGCATCTAGCTAGTGAAACAGTTGCCAATCTAGTAGCATGCTTAAATCCATGTATTCAAGACACCTGGTTAAAAAGCTTATCAGAACAGTTACCAGAAAAATATTTGTAGAAAAGACAGAGGGAAGCCACATCATGTGGGTGAAAAAGTGATTCAAGTCAACATGCCTGATCACAATCGATTACATTCTTTGCCCTTCTTTGGATTTTGTCAAGACTCTCAAGATGTATAGCAGGAACACCAGACTAGATGAGGTAACAGTATTCAACAGTAGATTTATAAATGTGCAAGATGGATTCTGACAAGGAAGATTTTCTGGTACAACACAGTGAACCAACTTTGCTTGCAGTAGGCATAGCAACTGATTCAATATAGCCACTCCACTTCATATCAGTGGAAAACATGAGGCCAAGATGGTGTAGAGTGTTGATCTCATGGAGTTTAGTATCATCCATAGCAGATGGAAAAGGTTCTCAGAGGTGAATCTTAATAGATGGTCATTGGAGATTCCAACTTTGGGACAGCACCTCACCATTGCACTAAAAGCAGGATCAGCTTGGTGCCTCAGTAATACAGGCTGCAGTCACTGGGGAAATTTTGCATCTATCTACACTTATATTCGTGAGGAGGGCCATTATATACACATGGCACAGTGGATAAGGGCATTAGTTAGTGACAGGACCCAAAGAGTGTGAGTTCAATACCTAGTTAGGGCGGTGCAGAACTTCGAGAGGGGAATTAACAGGAGATAACTGATAACGGACATCCATTAGACATGGCACGTGGAACTAGAACCGTCTACCCCAGTGAGTGAAATAAAGGGTTCAGTTCAAGATTCCAATCACCTGAAGAAGGCCGGAGCATACAACAGCCAAAACAATGTAATAAATATAGCAACAGAGATGAGGACAATAGTCCAAATAATGTAAATAGTATACATAATACCTAATCTCAGAAATATAGACGGATACAGTATTCTACAAAGCAGTGGAACTTGCGAATTATTCCAGACTAGTCATGCTTATTTTTAACTGCTTTTACACTTACTTTGTAAGTATGATTTAGTACAAGTAGTTACAAATCCTACTAGTAACAATAGTATTCAGTTAACTGTAATTGGTTGCTCTATGTTGCTGTAGTTAACTTGAAGTGGAAATCTCAAAATGTGGCACATGAGGACATCAAAAATTCCAGTTGTAGTTGGAGGTCCCAGATTGACCGTAAAAGGGTTTGATAGACTCGTTCAAAGGATTTCTGGTAGCCTATGCCTTAAAAAATACAAAAATTTGTACTCCCAAATACAGCTCACACCTCACAAAAAGGGCTTTATCTATGTAAAAATGTCTGTGATCTTAGGTTACCTTTTTTTTTTCAAAAAAATACTCAGTGAAAATGTAATGATGCCATTTGTGATCTTAGATCTCTGGTTTGGACCCAGAATGAAATGTGTATACAAGAGAAATAAAAAATATATTAATAATAATAGTAATGGGCAAGAAGGGTTTTTGTCTTGCTCCTACCCATTGACTCGTCTAAATAGGTTAGATATACCATAAAGTAAACTCCTGCCAACATTGTTCTCTGGGTGTGTACGCAAACCACTCTACCATGTTCTGGTACTTACGGAGTTTCTACTGTTTTGTTCCTGTCATTAATATTTAAATATGGATTTTTGGAGGAATCGGATTCATTTTCCTGTTTGTTATCAACATGGCATCAAAGAGATAAAGGAAAGTTCTTCAGTGGGAATTTGAATGCATTGCAAAATTCCACTAATCCTTCAGAACAGAACCCTAAATCCCAAACAATTTCACATTTCAACAAAAAAGCCAAAACAAATAACGACACGAATACGTATATTATTTTATTTTCCCTCTCCTTTAAAGAAGCTAAAAATTTGCTAAATATTCAAACTTTTTCTTCCAATTTGATCATTTTTTTTTTCTTTTCTTTTTTCTTTCTCTGCAATAATTTCAGTTGTTTTCACATGACATATTTCCAATGCATTTCAGCATAAATCCTGAAATAAATATTTATAAAGCAAATGATAGATTCTTACTCATCCCAAACCAATCCATCTGACACACTCAAAGATTGATGAGGATGGGTTAGAAGCGGAAATAAAAAAAAAAAAAAAAACTATTTAAGACATCTATAAAGATACTTCAAGTAATATTTAACAGGCAATATTTCTGTTCTGGGATAAAAAAAGAATTTTGAGGTAGATTTGCCATTGCAAATGACAAAGTGATTTTTTGGCACACTAACACTTACATGGGTCAACTATGTAAAGCATTGTTTTTTGGGGGTTATTTTTTTAATTACATTTTAATAAAATATATTTCTAAAAACAAGAGCTAATTGCCAAAATAAAAAATATTTGTAAGGCAAACTATAGATTCTTACCTGACCTCTGTCTTATAAACCTGATGATTGATGAGATGGGGGAGGAGAAGTGAAAAAAATGGATCCCTAAAAATACTTCAAAAAATGTTTAACATACAATAATTCTGTTTATAGATAGATTGTTAATTGCAAACAATTGTGATTTTTGGCACATTGACACTTACATGGATCAAGTAGTGCAAGTCATCATTCTTTATCACATTTAAACAAAATATTTTTAAAAGCAACAGCTAAATAAAAAAAAAAGAAAAGACACTAATTACCTGTACCAATAAAAAATTTTAATAATTTTTTTTTTTATATCAAAGTATATTTATATGTAAGAGTTACCAGACAATAGTATAGAAATTACTAAGGTCAAAAATAAAGGATTGTCATTTTTGAAAAGTTAGGTGAGGAACAAATTCCTTTTAATAAAATGGTATCTGTGGCCTGAGAAAGATTTGCAAATAGAAATAATAAATATTGAAGCACAGGGCATCTATCAGGTATCAGCAACATGAAAATCTAACAGGCACCAAAATTTAACAATCTGACTGTCAAGTCGGTCACACAGAGATCCAAATGGCACACAAATTATAAAAGACACTATTCAGAAACTAAAAATAGTATGAAGAGACCAAAAAATGTTTCCAGAAATGAAGAAAAGAGTACTGGGCTGATATGTTTAATCTCCTATATTGTGTTTTTTTTTATTGTTGTTCACTGAATACAAAAACCCAGGAGCCAGCAGAGGGATACTGAATGAGATTGTTATATGTAGATAATGGTTGACCAAAGACTTGAAGATTGTAGTGATTGGTGAAGCATCATCGTGGGAGTCTGTTACCAAAGGAAAATGAACGGATGCAACCCTGTATACGTGATATGGATAGTCTTAGCTGTAAAGGTGTGAACTAGTGGAACTAAGGAATGTACTTCGTCAGAACATTTTCCATGGAAATAATGGTAAAGTGGCCAGAGGCTTGCAAACATTTCATTTGGAGGAAAGGAGTTCTAGAGTAGAAAATTATATATATATATATATATATATATATATATCCAGGTGAGATGAGACCAAATAGAGTACAGTTCCAACATGCATGACATTTAATTTAAAAAGGGCTCAATACAAAGTAGAGTAATTTTATTTATTTTAGGATATTATTCCAAAAAAACATGTCAAAATCAATGCAATAATTAAAACTTCATGTTTTGATGCATATCCCGCATCTCATCAGGCAATTGTAAATTATTAGTGAGTGAATGTCCCGTTTTTTTAGATTTAAATCAAAATACATCTTTTTATGAAAAAAGAATTCGTAAAAAGAGTTTATATTTTGCTTTTAAATATAAATAAATCGGTCACTCACCAGTAATTTACAATCACCTGATGAGATATATTGATACGCATCAAAACACAACTAACAATTTTGTCATGTTTTCAGAGTAACAACATAAAAAAATATATATATATATATATATATATATATATATATATATACACACACACACATATATATATATATATATATATATATATAATCCTGTTATATTTGTATTTGTCCTCTCTTCATTAGTTCACACTACCGTTATGCCCTGCCAATACCTCATAAATAATATTCCGATTTGATTGTGTGGAAAGAGAGGAAAAGGCACAACATTGATATTTTGTGAAGTCTTTCTTGTGATAAGACATTACTGGCTTCGTTTTGAAAGTATTAAATAAATACAAGCCAGATTTTCCCCACTTTTTTACAAGCAAACTTACTGCTTACTCTATTGATATGGTAAGCAGTAAGTTTGCCTGTAATGCTGAGTCAGTCTGCTAAAAGGACACTTGAAGTTAGAATCAAAAGGAGCTAGTTGAAATTTCTAGGACAAAGAGGAAAAAAGGCTTGGAAAATGTGATACTCACAAGATATATTTGAAGGCAAGAGGAGTAGGGGGAAACAGTAAGTAACCTGCCTAACATATTTGTGTAAATGGTTGTCAAAACAGGAACTTGAAGATAAGATGATAAACTGACAAATATTGCTTCAAGCTACAAAGGATAGGAACTTGGGGAGAGGCATAACTGCTCATGTCACGGAGTACACAACACAGAAAAGAAATTTCTACACGAATCAAAAATATCTGTATTTTTTGTCAAACATTTTTTTCACTGCAAAATAGATAACTCTAGAAATAATCATTTTTAAGAATTATCTCCCTGCTATTATTGCACTGCCGACGGCTGATGGCAGTGTTTTTGTTATGACAAAGTAAACATCTTCAATCGGAAACAAATATATAAGAAACATGTTTGAAAATATCACAAGGAGCACTTTCCAAAACACTGTGCCTTTTCCCCTCCTTCCACACAATCAAATTCGAATATTATTTATGAGCTATTGGCAGAGCGTAATGGTAGTGTGAACTAATGAAGAGAGGGACAAGTACAAATATAATAGTATTATAATATATATGTCATCGACAGACAGACTGTTTCACAGCTCATCAGGGTGGCTAGACATCCAATTGCGTCAAGCCAGGATTGAAATGTGGTTTTATATTTTATATATATATATATATATATATATATATATATATATATATATATATATATATGTTTAGTGTCATTCACAGACAGACTGTTTCACAGTTCATTAGTGTGGCTAGACATCCTATTGCCTCAAGCTGGTATCAAAAACTGACTGATTTGGTATCAGTCGAAGACTCTACCCCTAAGTCATTAGCGAACGGAAATGTGTGTGTATATATATATATATATATATATATATATATATACATACATACATACGCACACACATACTAAATACATACATTCATACACACTCACACAAGATGTCCCATAATAATAGGACACGTTTTAAATGCAAGTACCTTGTATTATAAAAATGACAGACTACTTCCTGTGGGGTTACATCAAGGGCAGGGTGTATACAGAAAAACCCACACAGCTGTGGAACTAAAACAAAGCATTGATAGAGACATCAGAGCCATTCCAGTTGATATGCTAAGCTGCACTGTGTTTGAAATGTGAGAGCGAGCTCGTGAACGTTCTCTTTGTGGTTGGGGATGTAACATTCAAATCTTAGATAAGATGTTGAACTCTTGTATATCAGTTATGTAATAAACATATTTGGTACTTTATATCATTTTTATAATCCAAGATACATGCATTTAAAATGTGTCCCATCTTTATGGGACATTCTGTATATGCATAAAATTTGCAATATTGGAGATGGAGTGTTAGTAGATACAGTCACTCTAGACATAGAAATCAACAGTGCATAGTGACTATCAGTGTCACACCTGAAGTGATTTTCATATACTGTATATTTCTGCATATAAGGTGACCTTTAGATAAGACAAGATCAAAAATATAGTAAATTTTCATGAATCTATCTCATGTCTGCAGTATGACTGTTTAATGATTATATAAAGATGATGTTATTGGTAATGTTACTGTATCCTTAGAAATTCAAAATAAACAAAATAAAACTGATTCCATATCAAGTTTTTCCTACACATATCCCCTAAAAGGGAAATCAGTGCTTTGTTTACGTTCCATAATGGGATCTATTGCCAATATTGATTCTTCTTCTTTTCCTATATCTGAAACAGTTACAAACAGCTTTGTGTACTAATGGCCATTTACATATACTTCACTTACAATCACAAGTTATATATAATCCTAAATTGTGTTATAATTTAGCACCAAAACAATAATGAATTTTTAATGGGAAATGAATATTATGTTATCCTAAATGTTATTACTGCCATAATTAACACTACAATGATGATTATTGAAAGTTTAGCAAAAGATAAGGGTTGCTGTGAATGTAATCATAAGTCAATGTTTACATTTTCTCAGCTGAGCTTGCATGGATACAAGTTGATTTCATTGATATGGAATTATTCTTTAAATAGGTAATTTATTATGAAGTTATGCCAGTAATATATAAGGTAGAAATGATTTATTACTTTCATTATTCGTTTATTTGATAATGTGAATCTTTTCATCTACATTATTGGTTACTGTACCAAGGCCGTGGTTAGCCTACCGACAAACATTATTCAGAATTTAAGGTTTCTTTTTTACAATTGTAGTATAAGACAACACCCCCTCCCAATTTTTAAGGTTAATTTCTAGGGTTTAAAGGTCATCTTATACATGGAAATATATGGTATACGATGCTAAGGTAGGTTCTTTTACAGTTCTTATTTCCGTCTTTTCTTTTTCTCTGGCAGCATTGGCCTTGTTTTTATGTTTGTTGTGTTCAAGGTATATTTTTGTGTTTTTTTTTTTAATCATTTCACCCCAAGCCAGGTAATAAAACCACTTAAATGCAAGGGTTACAGAGTGTCAGAGTTGGCTGCTTGCTTTTGTTTAGCAACATATCAATCTCTATAGGTCATTGAATGCCGAAATCAAAATATTTTGATCACTATTTTATTTATATTCTTTTTTTGAGATAATGTTTTTAGGCATAAAAGTTTTACTAATTAACCCATAGCTGAGGATGGAGAAGAAATAGATACATACCTTTCCCAAGTGTATTTGCACATAATATAACAAACCAAACTGGAACTCGGTACTCTGATTAACAATTCTGTACTGTTATACCTTACACCACCCACACATCCAAGCTTACAGCACCTGTTATTCCCAAGTGGTCATCCATCTTGGTACTGACCAGGCTTGACATTGCTTAACTTCAGTGATCATATGAAAATAGGTTTTTCAATGTGATACAGCCATAAATAAAGTGTTAGAGAATGAGAAAAATAAGAGAGGACAATAAAAGAACAAGAATTAAGAAGACAGAAGAACTGACATTCCGTTTAAATTTTTGAAGATCAAAGTTGACTGGGAAGGAAGAAGCCAGAAGAGAGTTCCACAAGCAAGAAGTGCAAGAGAAGAAACTGTCAGCATAGAACTTACAGTTACATCTATCCATTTCAACTGTAAAATGATCTTACCTAGTATAGTACTCTGCTTAAATTCATAAAGTTTAGGTGCAAAGGTTTTCAGTAATTAGGTGTGTGTGTGTGTGTGTGTGTGTGTGTGTGTGTGTGTTTGATCAGAATATAAAACTATTAAAGTTAAAACCTTGTCATAGTCAGAGAAGCACAAAATGCTTTCTAGCCACTTTCAGTCAAGTTTATGAAGAAAAACAGTAATGATTTGTCAAGATTTTTTTAGAATCAAAATAATATTATCTATGTCATTTAGTAATTGTCTTACCTTGATTCTTTCACCACCATATGTAAATTAGTTAACTTTCTTGGAAAAGCAGACATTATTCAAAATTAACAGCAGGCAACTAGATTATAATTTAGACAGAACAAACCCCCCCCCCCAAAAAAACACCTACAGTGATAAAAAAAAAGAATCTATTTTTTTGTCAAACTCAACTCAATGCCATTTTGCATAATTTTACTAAAAACAGCTTAAAATCAGAAAATAATGACTTCAGATTTACGTTCTGAAAGAATTGCATTTTACAATAAAAACACACACATATATATATATATATATATATATATATATATATATATATATACACACACACAAACATATATAAAGTTGTAGCCTCTGTCTGCTTGTTATGAAACTTCCTAGGGTTTTAGAGATCAACCCCCACCCCCTCCATAACCATATATATTCTGAAACAACATTACCCAGGGTACTTGGATAAGTAGGTTTCATTTTGATCACCCCCACCTACTGAAAAAATTTTTTCCTTTGATTTAAATTAAATTTAAACAAGGGAATAATTCCTATCAAAATTATAGAAGGAGAAAGCCAGAAGATGGAGGTCATATCAGCAAAATCATTTTGATCAAAGGTGGTCCCCGGGAAGGGTGGGGTTTGCACAAACCTGCCACTAATTTTTTTTTTTCCTTTGATATAAATTAAACTTAAATTTGAACACAGGAATGACTCCTAGGGTACTTGGATAAGCATATTTCCTTTTGATCAAAGTGGGTACTCTCACAACCCTCCACAGAAAAATTTTCTCTTTTGATTTAAATTTGAACAAAAGAAGGACTCCTATCCAAAATATAGAAGGAGAAAGCCAGAAGATGGAGGTCACATCAGCAAGATCATTGAGTAATATTGAAATGCATATTTCACCACAAATTATAACACTGATTTAAAATCAGTCATCATTTTCTTACAAAAAAAAAAAAAAAAAAAATGTGTGACGTGCAGCAAGGTACAGGTAATTTAGCTAGTTATGATGATAAAATGCCTAACAATCTTACTTAATGGTAATATTATCTAGTTCCTTATAAGGAAACATTTGGTATTCAATGAGCAAGCAGCCAGTACCAATTTTGGATGAAATTCATAAAATCTTTCTTAAAACAATTTTTTTTTTTTTTTTTTTTTTTTTAACTAAAATAGGTTTTTCAAGTATAGTAGCTGTTATTACTCTTTCCACTAATAATGAGGGGTTTCCTTCCTAACCTGTTGTTTGAAATAGTGTGGAAGATCAACATCTTGATTACATCATTATTTTCTCTTTTGAGTTACATGTGATATCCATTTTTGTTGTTGCCGTTGCTGAAAGTCCTCAAGTGATGTGGTTTCATTTACTTGATATAGTTCTTTGTTTGATTCTTTATTGTGAGTCCACAATGTTCAACAAAAAATAAACCAGATGTTAAAATTTAAAGCTGAGCACCTTTGCATCTTTAACATTTTCAGTGTCAAACTGTAACTGATATTTCGTGTATTTCTCCAGCCTCTTTAGATGTATACAACTGACTCAATAGATAAAACCATCATTCATCTGAAGTTCTTTCTTGGAGCAAAACATCTCACTAAGGAGTATTTTTTACATATTGTCATTCACTTATTATATAATGCTGTGGTTCCCAAATGGTGTGGTAGACCACATAGCAGGTGAGGCAGAACGATTGAACAAAGGTTTAGAAAGTTTCAAAAAATTCAGATGCAAAAAACAAGTAAAAAAAAAAAAAAAGTGATTTCAAAATTTAAAATATTATTAAGGATTACCATATTTGACAACATATAAGACAAACTTTTTTTTTAACTAAAAATATCTTTTAAAATTCCTCTGCATCTTATATGCCATATTATGCCATATATAGGTTTAAAATTTGTGATAGACAGCCAAAATTAGCTATCTGGTAACTCCTATTAGCTTAGACTTCAAAAGCAACTTTTATATACCAATTGTCATTATTTCAAAAGCTATTATGCAGATTAAATGTGTTATCATTGATAATATTCATTATATTAATTTCATCAAGTTTAATATTAGTACTTTGTTTCACTAAAATTATATGCAATAAATTCAAATTATATATTTGTAAAATATATTTGTTTCATTAATATTTTTCTTGTGATAACTTCCGATTGCATTGGAATAAATACAATCAGAATTTTTATATCCTAATTATCCCACTAAGATGTTTTCAAGATGCAGGTTGTACAGATCAAATAAAAAGTTTTTATAGGCTCATGTTCTTTTTTTTATTATTTAATTTTAATCATGGCTGGTTTAACCAAAATAATACATCATAAATATAGCCTAGGCTGTACCATTTACTAATACTTTTACTAATTACTAATTTTTTCTTGATTTGCCTTGCTGAAATTGGGGTGCATCTTATACACCCATGTATCTTATATGCTGTCAAATACAGTACTTGTAATTGCATGCATGAGTCCCAGTATAATTACTGATAAATAATTATTGACCAAATTTATCGTTGTGATATTTTTGCATTATTATTAAGTAACTAGGCTCCGCAAATTGGAGGAGAGAGTTATCAATGATACTGTTCTGACTTTGAATCCATGATTAGCTCCCTTTAAACTTCTGTTTTTTTTTTTTTTTTTTTTAATTTTTAAATGTATTTCCTATCATATAATATTTGGTGAGGCACGAGCAAATTTTCATTATGAAAATGTGGCCCAGAGAAAAAAGTTTGAGAACCACTGATATGTGTGTAGAAACAAAATAATATTCATTAAATGTTATTGTTATGGGAATTTACCTAAAACGATAATGGACTCTTCCTGACACTATAAATACTGCGGCTCTCAAGAGGTATAATGAATGAATGGTGTAACGAGTCGAGACAATATTAATTCACTCTAAACCAAAGAGACAGTCATTACTAACACCATCAATTTCTTGTACTATATTTCTGTTGTAATATATCTTTGTTATTGGACTCTTGTGTTTGTGTTGTTCTTCCTTGGTTCTAACCTTGGGCCATAACTGGGGTGCGAGGATATTGGACCATAACAGTTATTTACTAGTGAGAAAAATTATTGGTTCTGGATCCAAAGAACAACCTACAGTCTCTATTATTGCAATTCCTTTTATCTTTTGGATCCATAGAACAATTTACAGCTTCTATTATTGGAATTACTCTTCTTCTCTAAAGCCTCACAAACAAATTCACTAATAACCATCAGCAGTTAACCTAGAGAAACGAAAACCATATTGTTTATCTGAAAGAAGGACATGCGAAAGATGCTTAACCAATTTCTAGTTGGTTGGAGCCTCAAATACTTTTCCAAAAGGAGGTAAAAGAGTAATAGGACAACAATTTTAGGGATCAGAATTTTCACCAGAGTTCTTAAAAACAGGAACTACAACAGAGGATTTCCAACAAACTGGAAAACAAGAAGTAGCATTTGTTTTAAAGTTTGGGGAGAACACAAGCCAGTTCGGTAACACATTTCCTCAGGATAATCACAGTGATAACCTCAAGTTTTAATGCCATTTGGGGATCTAATCTGGAGATGATCTTAAGAGCCATGGATTTTTGTATTGTAAGCATAATTCTCTCTTTTTGCCAATGAATATTGCATTAAATTCTTTTTAGAATATTTTTTTTTCAGATACAAGTCTATTTAACCCATAGCTGAGGGGAGAATATTTCCTCAGGACAATTACAGGGATACAATTAAGTTTGCATGTCTTCTGGAGATCTGGTTTGGAGATGATTTTTGCATTGTAAGCATAACTTTATTTTTAAGTGAATATTGCACTAACAATTCCTTTTGAGAATGATGAGGATTTTTTCAGATACAAGTTCTACTATTTAACCCATAGCTGGGGGATATGAATTCATATCTTTCCCAAGGGTATCCACTTCTAAGGGAATGTAAATAACCCGACTGGAATTAAAGCTTGTTTTTCCCAATTAGGCCATGCGAATTACCGAGGCAAAAAACATGTCCATTGGAAGACCCCATATCCACCATCAAAAAGAGGAAGATGAAATAGTATGAATACACTGTCAGAGACAGTATTTCCACTGCCATCCAACAAGATACCCCCTTAAGAAAATGAGGCAGACATAGTGACATTGGAAAACTATTTTTCCTAAGTGGATTGGAAGACATTCGTAGAGACATTGGCATGCAATTGATATGTATGACAGGAGCTGGTCAGGTACCTAGTGACCCTATGACTACAGTGTGTAGAAGTCAAATGACTTACCTACTAATATGGCTGCCTTCTTGTATTTCCTTATTTATTGTAGAAAAATACAATTGTGGCACATGGCCTAAAAAAGGTGAGGTGTTGAGGCTAGCTAATCCGATTCATGACGCATTCACTCATTACAATTTCCACATTCACCATAAAAACTTGCCCATCACCAATCAATCCTCCATACACCCCAATACCGCATCCTCTCAAGGGGGGACCTACACAAACGCGCCCCATGCCATAAAAATTTAATGATAATAAATTATTATATATAAAAATCTAATAATGAAGAATGAGAGGGGAGGGGGATGAACCCTAAAAACAAACTAAACATTAACACAAAGTAAACTAAATATAACTGATGTTAGTAGGGCCCGTCCAACCCTCAAAAAAGAGAGGCCACTGCCCATTGGACAAAATCAAGAGGCTCTCTCACGAAGTGAATGGGAAAAGGATAAGAATTATACAGACATGGGAAAATAAACAACTGACCCAGTTGAGATAAAAAGGGGCCAAAACAAACTGGGGAGGTTGGGAATCTCAACCTGGATCATAACCAAAGATGCAGCCAGGGACAGGCCAGGAACAACACTTACATACATTAACTAGGTACACAAGGCTTGTCTAACTTAACCAAGGGGAGGGACCCACAGGAAACCCTACTTGTATTCCCTTGGAAAGGCAAGCCAGCTTATTCTACCTCATTTATAGGAGAGTACCTAATGCAGCAGGTGGGTCAGTCCACTTCGCTGGTATGGACCTGCCCAACACATTTGCATGAGTGAACTCTATTCACCCATATACCTCTCCATTAAATGACTCAGGGCTGCATTGAGCTTGAAGTGATTACACCAGTCTACTTGTGTCAGACCACTTGCAAGCTAACCAATATTCTACACAGTGGTCATGGGACTGAGGATGACATGTTCAGAAAACAGAAAATAGTTTGGTTTAAACCATTCCAAGCTTCCATAGAATCTGAACATTCAATCTGAAATGTGGCAAATCTTTTGTTTATGTTATATGCAAATAAAGATGATAACAAACAGTGAATGCCAATCTAAATAACCTTCAAATCTAATTGAAGGGAAGATTGTAAAACATTATCTGAAACATCATGTTTAAGCAATATTTTTCTTTTTTGAATTATGTTAGTTTTTTTTCTTTTTGATATACAGAATTTTTTTTTTCCTTTTCACATGAAAGAGAAAATAGAAATAAAATTTGGCACTGCTATTATTTTAACTACCTTCATTCCTCGGCAATGTTTACCGTTTTAAAAAAAGTGATGACTAGAATTGGAATAAAACCTAAACATATGATGAAAGTGAATATATACATTTTTTTTCTTTTTTTGGTCATGAGAATTCACAACAAAAATAATAAACACTATTTATTTATTAGATTGCCTATTTACACTATTTATTATATTTTGATTGGAAATGTTTCGCAAAACATCAGCTAATTGTCAATCGAATCAAACATTATAAAGAGTGAGGGTAGTTAAAAAGTGGTGTCATGGAAAAAACCGTCATTTTCATATGCCCTATAATTGCAGGCACATTTGTCCATGTTTGCCTAAAATTCTATACAGGTCAAACTCAAAGTTTTTTTGTTTTTTTTTTAACAATCAAATGCTCATATACACATCTGGAAAAAGATAATCATTAATATCCTTTATGCCTATTCATTTGCAGATAAAGAATGGGAAGCAATATACAAAGTGCAATTAAACATTTCTGTCAGAATTTGGGGGATGAGGAGTCATCATTATTTACATTCAGACTAATGTCCTCATCTTTATTGTTATTATTATCACAACATTTCAACCATTGTGGCCTTCTTCAGGCGTCTCTTGATACAGGTAACCCAGGAATTTTAAGCTGAACCCTTTCCTTATTCCACAGAGGGTAAATTGTTCTTATTTACTACTCCTCAGTTATTACTCTCCCAGTTTTCAACAAGTCTAAATCTGCACTACCCAGCCCAAGGATTGAACCAGGAGAACTAGGGAATATGAGTATCAAATTCTACTCTAGGCTCTCTTTCCTCAATATTTGTCATGGACGTTTAAAACTCACTCTTTATGATTCTAAATGTTTCCTTTTGTTTAAATTTTCCCTAAAAGATTGCTCACATGTTCAAATCATAGTAGTCTCACCATCCTTCTGTAGAACCATATTTCTGTTGCCTCAAGTTTCTTCATCTGTGATGAGATTGACCAGCACTCATTACAATATAGGAGGACTGATGTTACATAACAGTTAAGCACTTTTTCCTTTGTTTCCAATGAGATTTTCTTGTTTCTTAGTACTTTGCTTAGCTTTTCAAAAGGACCTTTTGCTATGCCAATGCAATTTTGGTGTTGCATTTTCAATCCTATGATTAAACAATTCCTAGCTGGACTCAATAAATATTTAAAATACTGGGTAAAAACAAACAAATTTTTCAAACCTTTTGGAAGGCATCTTTTGCTATGCCATTTCAGATGACACACACACACACACTTTTTTTATCTAACAAAATTGCAAAACAATATCTGAAAAAAATCATGTTTAAACAATTTCTTCTTAAAACTTTTGAAATTTTTCTTTTTAATTTACAAAATTTCTTTTACCTTTTCAAGTAGAAAAGAAAATAGACATAAATTGTTTCCTTTTTTTTTTTTTTTTACTTTACCTAAAACTGAATGCATTTTTTTTGTTTTTTTAACTTTTGAAAATTCAACAAGCAGTAAAAAAAAATTCAGAGACTGCTAAGATTTTTCTAACAGTGCTAAGAAATTTTGCATCAATCTAATATTTATACATTGTTTTAAGAGTAAAAAAAATTTTTAGCAGCTGAAAAAATATTTGATATTGTTCCTCTAACTGGGACATGTACTAAATTTAATACAACCAATTTAATCATCTGCAATAACTCTTCTCCATCAATTAATGTTTTGCAAAAAACCAACATTGTATATCAATTTAAATGTCCTTTGAGAGATTGTATCACTGATGAAAAAGTAAATATATATGTTGGTCTCACAATGACAACATTATCAAGAAGGCTTACATTACACATGTTGGGTTAAAGTTTTATTGCACAATATTTAAAAAACATTCCTGTCACCATTCACATTTTATAGAAATATTAATTGGTAATGCAAGTATACTCCACCATGAAAACAAGAAACAAAAACACTATATAAAAAAAATGCAACCAAAACTAAACAAAATTAATTATGAATATAGCACCAATGTTTTAAAATGTCTATAAAAGCAATGTTTTGGGGTGCTCAAATTGTTAAAAAAAATTTTTTAATTTTAAAAATAAAAAAAAAAAAAAATATGCAGCTTGAGTATTTAAAAACATTAATAATAAAAGATATAAAGTTACCTCCCTTACATATTCATAACATTAATTTTTAAATTGACTATAACGGAATGTGTTTCATGTGCATTTGTAAAAAGAATTCACAAAAATTACATTAATTTTTGAAAGCACTAAAGGAATAAAAAAAAACAAAAAAACTATGGTGTCTTTCTTAATCAGTTTTATAACAGAACTAAGAAAATGAGTGGATTAAAATTAAAAATAAATTGGCATATATATACATTATTCAACCAAATATAAATGTGTGTGTGTGTGTGTGTGTGTGTGTGTGTGTGTGTGTGTGTGCGCACATATATATAATTTGAAAGGATATCTGTTTCCAATTCATGGCCAAACACTTTCATGTACAGTTTTCAAAATTCGAACCCAGACGAAGGTGTGAACATGCATCAAACAAACACAATGGAATGATTTTTTTTTTAAATGATGATTTTGGCAAAGAAATTCACTTGACTTCAGTCCCACTAAGAATCTGGAAACCATTTTAAAGGAAAAACAAAAAAATTATTCCCATGGCACTAGCTAAAAACGAATAGTTTTCTGATGGGCAAGGCTTAAGAAGAATTGAAAATGTAAACAGCAAACATTCAGAAAACTACTTTGTTCATTTAAAATGTGGTTGGATTTTGGTAACAAAAAAGGAGGGGTTAATAAAATATTGGTTGTAGATTAATTTGGTGTGACTAGCAAGTAAAAATAATTTATGCATCAATTTACAAGTAGGCAGAGAGAGACACAGGTGGTAGAGAGAGATAGAGAAATAGACGGTAAGGCAGAGAGAGATAGAGAAATAGACGGTACGGCAGAGGGAGAGGGAGAAGGAGGTAAGGCAGAGAGAGAAAGAGGTAAGGCAGATACAGCAAGTTTTCAGAGACAAAACACTTTTTCCGATTGAGTTACAGTAATTGGCTATTCATTTTCACCAGTGACAAAGAAGAGTCTTCATGCTGCAATAGTAAACATGGCTTGTTCCTCATTTCACAGCTGCCACTGGCCCCTAGCATTACTCACATCCACTGTTTACAAACATTTTTTCCACTTTTGGTAAGTCACTGACACACTCTAGTTTTATAAACACTTTCATGTCAGATGACATTTTGCCAGACTACTGCACAGATTTTCTCTAAAACAAAGCAAAAAATTAGCATTAAGTTCAACTTATAATATTGTAACATCCACAGGATGAAACAAGATTCATTATTTTCAGAGCAATTCCTGGAGTAGTAAATTTTCTTTCTCAAATAAGGTTTTAGTCACTATTGGAACCGTTATTAAAATGCGTTGTGAACAAGTATCTTCTGTCTTTCATTATCCTTCTTACTGCCAAAATTATTTCATTTTTTTTTTTTTTACAAACAAAAAAAATAAGTGTAGCATGATCAAACTACAAGTAGTCGAGAAACCTCACGAAAAAAAGAATTCAAAGGATAAAAATTAATCCATGGACAGAAAATTTACATGGAACACATAAAAACATCTTACTTTGGAGCTCTTTGAGAAGGTCAGGACTGAATACATTCAGAATCTGCAACAGCTTCCATATAAAGCCAGGTTGTTACTTACCTAAACCAAAGAAAAAAAATATATATAAGCACAGTGGACAAAGAAATCGGGAGGAAAATATTTTAAGATTTAAATATAAAAGAAAAAACATTATGCAAGAAAAAAACCAAAAACATTATGCAAGAAAAAAATGCTTCAATTGACATAAAAATAGTAAAATTATAAGAAGCTGACCAAGTCCATTGTGTGCACTCTCACACTAGTGTTCCTGGAAAAAACAGGAATCCATATATTCCCCTCCCCGCTAGGGGTTAAATAGCAGAACTGACAGGACTCTCAAAATGTTGGGTTGGGATCAGACTAAAATGAATGAATTCCAAAACACCAAGAAAACCTCTTCACTATCTTTCCCAAGAAGTTATGGCAATTCTCAAGATAACAAAAAGGAATTGGTGAAGAGTCATAATCGCCTATATCCTGAAGACAGCCAGCTCTGAATTCGAAACTGTTCAACCACTTCAGTATCTTTCTAAACAAGGTATTGCAAGTCACAGATAACAAAAAAAAAAAAAAAAAAAAAGAATCTATAGAAAGGCATTTCATCTATGACATGAAGAGACAAAGATAACTCTGTAAGTCAAAACTGTCAAGCAGCCAATGAAAAAACCACTTTACTATCTTTCCCAAGACAGCATGGCAATTCACAGATAACAAGCAAAAAGGAATCTTTGGAGAGTTCTTACTGCCTATGTCCTGAAGGTACATAGGCAGCTATGAATTCGAAATTATCAAGCAGCCAAAAGGGAAACCACTTCACTATCTTTCCAAAGAATGCATTGCATTTCTGAGATAATAAAAAGAAAGGAATCTGTGAAGATGACAGTGAATGCTTGACTATTTCTTCATACATGAAGAGGAAAGGTAATTCTGCAGAAGGATGCTGAGAATACCATTTTGGTCCTCACTGTGTGACCCATACAGAATTCAACATTAAATAACGCAACAAGGGTTGGTATGTCAAAATCTGCTAGACTAACCCACCCCTTTAATGTTGAACAGCACTTCATTAGAAAGTAATTACCATAATCCTTCATGTATCACTAGATTTGGTTTGGTTTGTTTTACGGCATATCAACCTCAATGGGTTATTTAATGCTGACAAGATTTTTATTGCTGGTAATATTTTCTTTTTTCAAATATTTATTGCTGATACTAATTTTTTTTTAAAAGTATTTCTGGTATTAAAATCTATTTTGACACTTTCATAGTGTTTCGAGTCAAGTTGTGGGGTCAACTATTTGCCCATAGCTGGGACCCTAACAGGTGCTACCACCCCTGGTCAGGGTGGACCTGG
Organism: Acanthosepion pharaonis; assembly: GCA_903632075.3. Lineage (NCBI taxonomy): Eukaryota > Metazoa > Mollusca > Cephalopoda > Sepiida > Sepiidae > Acanthosepion > Acanthosepion pharaonis. The sequence goes on from CAHIKZ030001908.1 coordinate 549,172, forward strand.
GAACACCAGCAATTAAGAGGTGGTTCCACGCTCCTCAAACCTCCTGATCAGAGGCCTTGCTGCTGGAAGTAGTTTATCATCCTACCCAGGACACATGTATCATGAGGGAATATCAAACATTTAAATAAAGCAAACAAAATCATCAAAACTTGTGAAAAAGGAAGTGAGGGAAAAAAAAAAAAACGGAAAATAAAATTAAGATATTTTTCTTACATTTCTGGAGAGACACGTGTTTGAATTCCAGTTGAATCCATTATATTCACTTCCGTGCTAATACTCTTAGGAAAGGCATGAACCCTCTTCTCCCCCATAAGCTATGAATAAATAGCAGGACAGACCAGGTTCTATAGTCTTGGATGGCAACTGGTCTACCGCAGAAAGAAGTGGCAACCAACAGCGGGAAAAAAATCTGCCTCGTCAGTCATGTATCAAAAGATACATGATTGTCTAAGCATGTATCACACATGGTACATAACTGACTGAAATTCACTAACGTGCTAATACCCCTGGGAAAGGTATGAATCCTCTTCTCATCCCAGCTATGGGTAAATAGCAGGACAGACCGAGTTCTATAGCCTTGGATGGCAACTGGTATACCACAGAAAGAAATGGCAACCAACTGCAGGAAAAATATCTGCATTGTCAGACATGTATCGTAAGATACATGATTGCCGAAGCATGTATGGCATATAACTGACTGACTGAAGCATTATGAAAACATGATAATGACTCTTGGGGTATAAGAACACTAAATCAGCAATAGTCATTGCAAAAGTAAATCGAAATAAAATTATTTGTGTAGTCCTGAAAAAGATGGGTTGTGAAGAACCAAGGTCTTTTTTCCTGTGCTCATGAGCATGCAAGAAATGTGAGTGTCGAGAATTCAACAAAATCTTGGAAAAAAATTAAAGAATCATACAGGACTTAGGGAGACATTAGGAAAGATTGATTTCCGTTTGTTAAAATATGTCATTAGATAGATATTATCTTTCTAGTAAACAAATAACATTTTTTTTTTGCATTCTGGAAAAGACGAGATTGAATTCTAATATACAAGACACAGATTTTTGGACATGATTTTTGATAAAAAAAAAAAAAAAAAAAAAAAAAAACCCGTGTCTTATATACACAAATGATTACAGTATCTTTTTACAAATCGGAAAATGGGAACAGTAGCAAACATTAATAATAACTTTCTTTTTATCAATTCTAGTTTTGCCGATAAGAAAACTGAAATCCTACAACCCGACAAATCCTGAAAACATTCCAAATTATCAACAATAGAATCAATTTATCCTTTCGTCGTTTTTTTTTTTTTTTTTTTTTTCTACCAATCTAGATAGGGACCCTGCCCATCATGACAATGTCACTTTTCTTGAAAACAACAAAAGCCTCTCTGAAAGACAGGATTGAAAGTTTCTTCACAAGGAAAAAAAAATTTCTTTCAGATTTAAGGAAACAATGAAACTATTTGATGTTTTTTTTTTCAGCCGGCAAAAGAAGAAAAAAAAAGCAAGAAGAAAAAAAGAATAAAAAAAGATGAATGACGACAACTACAAGCAAAGTTTTCATCCATTGCTGTTTATCTTCAGGTGACACATCACGGACGAATGAACATTTTCATATAACACCATATATCTTGGGAAAATTCTGAGTTTGCATTTTATACACAAGATAATCAGTTGTTCTACACCCACCCCACAAAAAAATCTCTACTGAAACAAGTGTTGACTGACCTAATTTACCTAAAATGGAGAATGTGTCACCAAAAAATACCTTTAAAGTAATCTGACTTTGAAAATGTATTTATTTTTTAAATGGTTTCACCCCATGCAAGGTGAAAGTGCCATTGAAACAAAAGGAGTAATTGAGGATAATAGAGAAAACATTCGTGAGGAGAAAGGACAATAAAAGAACAGGGTTCAGGAAGCCAAAAGATGGTGATGTTGAAATAAGTTTTTTGAAGATTCTATCGGAAAGTGATTTTTATATGGATTATACACTAGAGAGTGATTTTTATATGGATTATACACTAGAGAGTGATTTTTATATGGATTATACACTAGAAAGTGATTTTTATATGGATTATACACTAGAAAGTGATTTTTATAGGGTCAATCAATGGAAAGTGATCTTTAGTGAGGAGAAAGGACAATAAAAGAACAGGGTTCAGGAAGCCAAAAGATGGTGATGTTGAAATAAGTTTTTTGAAGATTCTATCGGAAAGTGATTTTTATATGGATTATACACTAGAAAGTGATTTTTATATGGATTATACACTAGAAAGTGATTTTTATAGGGTCAATCAATGGAAAGTGATCTTTACAGAGAAAATGCACTGGAAAGTGATCTTTTACAGAGAAAATGCACTGGAAAGTGATCTTTTACAGAGAAAATGCACTGAAAAGTGATTTTACTATGAAAAATTACCTTGCTTCTTTTCTTATTAAAAAAAATAATCAGTATTTTTAATGAAGCTGAAAGTCACTATATATATATATATATATATATATATATACACAGACACACATAAGCATACACTTTCTTTGAAGAAAGTTCATTCACTGTTGTGCTAGACAGTTTTTTCTTGTCAGAATCTATTTTGCATATTTAAAAGTCTACCATTCATCCATGCTTTTTTCATCATATTACTGCCACATCGGGCCTGGGGCTTCTGATATGTATTCAGAGATTCTTGATGAAATTCAAAGAAGAATCTGCAATATTATTGGTCCTGATCTGGCATTTTGGCTTCAGTCACTTTCCCACCACCGTAATGTAGCTTCTGTATACCTTTTGTACAGATATTTTAAATGGTAATTGTTCTGATGAACAGCAAAAAAACAAAATTTACTAAGTGTTACAAAAGGCAAGAAATTTGAGAGAGCCATAACTGCCAATATCCTGAAGGGAAACAGCACATTGGAAAAGAATGGAAGCAAGATTTCTAGGAATCACAAAATTTTCAATTGCTCTAGTTGTGAACTGGGGCAGGAATTGGCTGGTCAACTTTAATGCCTTAAAAACAAAACTGCTCTTTATTAATCACCACAGAGATCCTTCCCTGTCCTCCATTAGAATGTCTGATGCTCAACTTCTCGAGAGCACCTCTCTGCGGCTGCTCGGTCTCACATTGACTGCTGACCTGAGATGGAACAAATACATTGAGTCAATAGCTTCGTCCACCACAAGGGAAGTTGGCTCCCAGTGCTGCAGCAGAAAATTTCTCTCACCGGAGTTGATCCTTCAAATCTACAAATCAACCATTTGCCCTTGCATGGAGTATTGCTGCCATATATGGTCTGGAGCCCCTTCTGTTCATCACAAGGTCCTTGATAAAATCCTGAGATGGGTATGCAATATAATTGACCCTGATCTGGCATCTCATCTGCAGTCGCTCTCTCACAGATGTGCCATCACCTCACTGTCTTTTTTACAAATACTTTCACAATAACTGCTTCGATGAGCTGCTTTCACTGGTTCCCTGACTTCATGAATTTAAGTGTTCAACTAGGCTGGCATCTCGTTCTCTCCCTTTCACTGTCGAAACTGTTAAATGCAGCCATCTCTTCTACTTCAGGTTTTGCACTTCTTGCCTGTGGAACTCTCTCCCCTTTTCTTGTTTCCCTGATAGCTATAATCTCCAACTATTCAAATGTAATGTCAATCGACGTCTCCAGTTGTCTTGATCTATCCCCTATCCTTCCCTTCATCCTTTCCTCTATCACTCCTCTTTACTCTTGCTCCAACTCTCTGTAACCCCTTGCATACTAGTGGCTTCCCACCTTGCTTGGGGTGAAAGCTTAAAAAAAAAAAAAAAAAAAAAAAAAAAAGAAAAGAGAGAGAGAGAGAGAGATGTCTGGGCTTGATACAGTGTAGGGTTCTTTAAACTGGCCTAAATTTCAAATCACCTTTGACCTGATAAATATCTTAATTCTATATTATGTATGATTTTTCCAATTCAAGAAAATAGGTTTTTCAAGTATGCTGTTATTTTTTTTTTCCAGTATTGATGACAGGTTTCCTTCCTAACCTTTTGTTTGAAGTAGTGTGGAACATCAGCATCTCCACGTCATTATTTTCTCTTCGAGATGTAATATCAATTTCATTTGTTGCTACAGTTGAATCTTTTCAAGTGAGATGGTGTCTGTTATCTGGTACAGTTCTTTGTAATTCTATAGCAGGTTTGAACAAAGCTGGTTGTTATTAAGCTTCATTCGCTCATAGCCACTTTTAACTTTCGATGTGAGAAAGCATATACAGCTGACAGTTTAAAATGATTCATTTTTGTAGTTTATCAACCCTTTGCTGGTTATTTAAAAAGTCAGAAAATATTTTTAGATTGTAAGAATTTATTCTTGAGATAATAATTATTCAGTGGTACAAGTCTTACTAATTAACCCATAGCTGGGGTGAGAAGAGATGGATCCATACTTTTCCCAAGAGTATTTGTGTATAAGCGAATACAATGAACCAAACTGGAATTGGAACTAAGCTCTCTTATTACTAATTGTGAGCCATTATTCATTACACCACCTGGTATTTCTGAGTGGTTACCCATCTAGGTACTGACCAGGTTCAACATTGCTTAACTTTAGTGATCACACAGAAACAGGTGTTTCAACATGATATGGCTGTAAGTTTGGTTTGTTTTACAGCATATCAACCATAATAGGTTAATTTAATGCTGAAGATTTTTATGCTGGTAATTTTTTTTTTCTTTTTTCAAAAATGTATTGCTAGTAATAATTTTTCAAAAAATGTATTGTTGGTATTAAAACCTATTTTTACACTTTCATAGTGTTTTGACCCCTTTGGAGGGGGGGGGGGTTAACTATTTACCCATAGCTGGGACCCTGATGGGTGCTACCACTCCGGGTCAGGGTAGACCTGGAACACCAGCAATTAAGAGGTAGTTCCACACTCCTCAAAACCTCCTGATCAGAGGCCTTGCAGTTGGATGTAGTGTATCTTCATACCCAGGACACGGATGAAGTGTATCTTCATGCCCAGGACACGGGTGTAGTTTATAGCCATACCCAGGACACGGGTGTAGTTTATAGCCATACCCAGGACACGGGTGTAGTTTATAGCCATACCCAGGACACGGGTGTAGTTTATAGCCATACCCAGGACACGGGTGTAGTTTATAGCCATACCCAGGACACGGGTGTAGTTTATAGCCATACCCAGGAATGGCTGTAAACCTGACAGTTTAGATATTTTTCAATGAGTTTGATACCATGTATGACATCCATGTGGTAGTCTTGATCTGAGTGGCTAATATAAAAACATGACTAGAATTTTTTGGTTAATGCTTTGGTTTTGATTCAATGTGTGGCATTGGACGAAACTGCCTGAAGCAAAGCTCAGTTTCCCTATCTCTGACATTAAAGGAATCTTCAACAGAAAATCAAGAGCTGGTATGGTATTTGAAGTGAGAACTGAACAGGGATATCTTTCTGGTCTACTCCATAAAAAAATACTTCAATTATCTACACTTCATATGCTTCCTTAGCTCTGGGTTATGGAAGTCAAGGGTGTGGATATCTCTTGCATATAATCGCAATAACTTTTTAGAATTTGAAGCAGGTAAACTAAGTTTGTACCAGCTAAAATTAATAATTTATGTGGCTTACATTATGTTTCAAACACAAAAAATTTACACAGTGTTTGAAGCAAACCCCCTTGATATGAAAATTATAAAGAAACATGCATTCCAATGACTAGTGTTTATTTCTCTGTCATAGTATAAAAACAGAAATGAACATTAATACTATTGGTTGGTGACGGACATGTTTTGGGGTTTTTTTTTGTTTTTTTTTTTGAGGAAAGTGTACAAGATTCTTGAATGACGAAGACATCAAAGATAAAAACATCTACTAGGCTAACAAATACTGTGGGTTACCCCACTTTACTAAAAGCCTGCTCACTAGAGGAAGATCCTGAAGCCTATAAATAGGGAATGATATTCTCTGTCATCCTCTTTCCTGTTCTCCCTTAGACAATAAGATGTAGTTGTATGTTGGAAAAAAAGGTGTCCCCCACAATGGCACATGCACTTTCAGTTTCAGTCTAACCTACCCACGTTGTGACTTTGATCTTAGGTAGACGAAATCAATCAGGCGTCTGGCCATAGTGCAAGCTGAATCTGGGGTAAAGGTGATACTGCACAAGTGTAAGTAAAAAAAACAAAAATAAAACAAACTCAAGAGGTTCAAATATGTTGAGAAATAACAATTATCTTTATCTATCTGTTGAATACAGGAGCGTGTTTCTCTCCCAGCCCGTTTCTATGGATTCGTGACACTTTTTACGTTTCTTAAGTGAGCTATGGTATCTTAAGTCGTTTGTCAATAAAAACTTGCCTTTGGCAGGAAGATTAAATCGAGAGGATATGGAAATCTTTCGGTCAGCTTCTGCGAGACAACACTCTCCAACTTCTCGAACTCACTCCAAACTCGAACTGTCTGGAACTGACTGCAAACTCAAACTGAACTGGAACTGCCTTGAGATGTTTGTTTATATGGACACTGACCAAACCCCGTTTGTGGGCCTGACGTGGTTTGGGTTCCTTGATAATTTTTAATTCCCAACAAGAATTCTTTTTGTTCTTAGGCCAGGAAAATTAATTACTTCCCATTTTTGGAAGATTAATCACTTTCCACTTCAGGGGTTCCTCCGTTGTCCATGAGGGAAGGTCGGAGGAGAGTTATCCTCCTAGACACTTCCTCTCTCACATTTGTATCTCATACCAATCCCCTCAGTGGGTGTTAACAACTTCTCCGTCTTTCTCATACATTCACCTCCTCCTATCACCCATGCTACCACTTGACCAATGATCTCTCGGCAGTGTGGGTGTGGCTAGACTGGCCTTCTTAAAATTATCATCCAGAATTTTGTTTACAAAATCCTTTTTTTTCTTTTTCCTTTGGCCAAAACATTTACAAGCCCCAGATTGCCGAATAATTCTTATCACATCCTGATTTTGGGGACACCCAAAAATCCACATAGCCTGGACCTCTACTGACTCATTAATCACTGTCAAAACCCGATGCCTGGTTTTTCCGCTAGTCAACTTTTAACTGGGTGGTCGTGTTTACCTGAGAATCAAATTCTTTATTTTTCTCATGCCTTAAAATTCATTTATCACCAGATGCTCATTTTCGGGGACGCTATGTCTGAAGTCATCAGTTTGAATAAGCAATAATAATGATTTCCTTTACAATTCCCTTCTCAAACCCAGATGGCTTCCTTTGCTGGAACCAGGAATTAAAATTAAATGATATCTCTGAAAGATAATTAATATCTATTCTCCAGGGTGGCCTCAAGCCGAAATTTTCCATGGTCGCATACATCAGCTGGCTTTGTTTTTCTATCTGAATTCTGTTTCTCTTGGTGCGATATCCCCTCGTATTATGACATTAATCAGTATTGACAATCTCACTTTTTCTTACGGATTTTCTGTCTTTTCCAAAAAGTATCTTTTCTTTGTAAATAAAATAAATTCTTTTTAATGTCACTCAGTCTATCTTACGATATAACTCTTTCTCGCCTTAAGTATTTCCCGTTTTTAATTTCTATGGTTAATTAGTTAGCCTATTACCATAGCTAAATAGTGTCACAAAAACAAGTGATTTCTTTTCCGGACTTTCTTTCAGAAACTGTCCAAATGTTTGTTGGCTCATGGCCATCTCATATTGAAATACTGGTATGATCACCAAAATTAAGCAACTTTGAGCCTGGTCAATATCTAGCTCGGTGACCACCGAGAAATAGTAGATGCAGTAAGCTTGAATGTGCAGGTGGTATAATGGAGAGGAATTGTTAATCAGAGAGCTGAATTCTAATTCCAGTTGGATTCATTATATTCATTTACATGCAAATACCCTTGTAAAAAGGGTATGAATACACATCTTCTCCCTTCTGCTATGGGTTAATTAGTAAGACTTGTGTGGGTTACCCCACTTGACTTTACTAAAAAAACTGTCGCTAGGCGACACTCATTAAGCCTATAAATAGACAATGATATTCCCACTCATTGTCTTTCCTTTTTTTTTCTTTTAGATAATAAAATTTAGTCACATATTGGGGGGGTCCCCCCCCCCAACTGGGGCATGTTCACTTCACTTTCAATGTATTACTTTTCTCTCAGACTTGTCCTATGCAAACTTCATACACACAAGCACATTCTCTTGTTTAAATGTTCTCTTTTATTATCATTGTATGCTTTTGTTAATAGACACAATGTTGGTTGTTTTATATACTGTATTGTGTCATTCATTTATTACTTAGACTCACATTAGAGTCCTTAATAACTCTTACTGGAGGGGGGAATACAAGGAGACACGTGTTTTCTACCAAAACAAAACTAGCACTCCCACAACAAGATAAAACTGCCATCACTGAATACAGTAAAGTAGCCGGAAATTTGCTTCACATGAATAATAGTTTCTTTCTTTTTAAAAACAAAACTATATCAACAACCTCATGGCAGAGCTCACATCATGTTTTCCCAAATATATGCAATGATAAAACTCAATTTTAAACCTTTCAGGTCCACATTCGTGTAATTGATGTATACAGCAAAAAAATATTGTTTCAGTAGACATATCTAAATTACTTTTACTTAATAATAAATAATATTATTGAATGTATTATTATAAATATAGCAATGGGACACTATGTCCGCTTTATCCCCATATCAATGCATTTTGGGGACAATTATGCCCTGCAGGATGTGTTGAAAACATCTGTGGAACACATAAATCCCAGGGGTCTCTAAAAAGCTAAGGCATGCTATATTTTTGGTAAAAGTGAACAATACACAGAACAGAGTGTGTGTTTAAATATAAGAGTGGACACTGAGGGCAACAAGTACTGATTATCTTCAGATCATATATATATATATATATATATATAATGTAATAAATAATGTCACATTCAAAATACATACATGCATGCATACACACACAGATATATATATATATATATATATATATATATATATATAAAAGAGGCATACAGAGTTATATATATGAAAAATTTCCAATAGAGTATATCATTGAAAGGACAATATAAATAAAGACAAATGGAAAACTTATCTTAACCAATGCATTTCATCCTCTGAGGGACTTTATCAAGGCAAATGTCAGGATTTTGTGTCAGGTATTTATATACAAGAGAAAAAATGTTATTGGTTTTTTTGAAAATTTTGGATATCAGGGTGCTCATGAATCTTGTAATTCTTGTGCTGAGGATTTTAGGAATTTCTATGTGTAGAGAGGAAATATATTAATATCCACACATTCCCTAACCCAAGCTAAATTAAACTAACCAACCATGTTCTATCTTATTAGGATAGAAAAACAGATGGGTATAGAAACAGGCAGACTTACAGAGACAGCTACAGAAAGAGAGGGAGGAGGAGATGGGGAGAGGGGAAAGAAAGAGAGAGAGCCGTGAGGGAAAGAGACAGAGAGAGAGAGGATAGAGGGAGAGAGAGAGAAAGAATGAGAGAGAAAGAAAAACAGGAATGCAACTACATGGTCCATATTGGGAGAGAGAAGAACCAGAAATTTCTACAGACATACAGAGAGAGGGGAAGAGGAGGAGGAAGAGTTTTCTATAGGCAGATAGAGAGAGTGAAAAGGGGGAACAAGATGTTTCTAAATTCAAAAAGAGAGTGAGAGAAGGAGAGAGACAAATGGGGAGTAAGATGTTTCTACAAGTAGAGAGAGCGAAAAAAAAAAGAAAAAAAGCAGTAAGTTCACATAAGCAAAAAGAGAAGTGGAGCAGGAGGTTTCAACAAGCAGAAAGAAAGTGAGTTCTGCCCAACCCCCCTCCTAAAACATGACCCTCACCACCCAGCTTTCAAATAAAAGCTTATGGAAAATGACCAACCTCCTCTTAATTTGACCTCCCACAATTTCCTCCATTTATTTCTTTAAATCCTTCAGTGGCTGAACAAGATGATTGCTGATTGAAGCTATTTAGATGACAAAGAATTGTTACACAAGACATGTAAGTTATGCAAATCCAGGTAGGGGGCAGGGAGTGAAGTGGAGAAGAAACGGTGAATGATGTCTAAGACAGGAAATAAAAAAAAATCCATGCAATTTATACTAAACAATAGATTTGGCAACTCCCTTCCCAAACTCTTACACTTCTTCGGGAAGGTCTTGACACAATCAATGATCAGGGAAGCAGTTAGAATTAGTGACAGATCTGAAACACCATATGGAATAGCTTAGTGGTTAAAACATAGAACAGGATCTTACATGCCATTGACAGCAACTGGAGGGTTGCAAGATGTTCATTTGTGTCACCCACAGATTCATAAGTGACAAATAAATAGCCTTTGGTAGTTATAAATCTATCAGATTCTCTGTGGCTTTCAAGGGAATGGCAAAAAAGATCTTAAAAAAAATTTTAAAAATATCTATTGATTGTAGCAAAAAGGATGAAAGGAAAAGAAAAAAGTAAAAAGAAAGGAAATGAAAAGACCAAAAGGAAATGAAATGAAAAGAAACAAAACAAAAAAGAGGCCGAGGGTTATTTCACGTTGTCTCATGTCACGACTTAAATGAGAGGCCACAAAGAACCCTGGACTTACCATTCAAGAGCTTTTCAGTTGCATTGGGGATCCTACTGTGTCTAAAAGTACTCGGTGTCAGTATCTGAGGGAAATAGCAACAACAGTCAAACCTGTATTGAAGCCTCCGTTGACGAGAAATCACATTCAAAATCGATTGAAATGGGCCAAGGACAATATGAAGATTGACTTCTCTAAAGTTTTGTTCACAGACGAAACTCGAGCAACACTTGATGGGCCAGATAGATGGTGCAAAGGCTGGGTAATGAACGGACAGAATCGCCATCAGCGTTTGAGACGCCAACAAGGCGGTGGAGGCATAATGATTTGGGGTGGTATTATTGGAAAAACATTAGTGGGCCCATGGAGAGTATCAGATGGCGTCAAAATGACTGCTGATGCATACATAGCATTTATGAAGAAGCATCTTGAACCGTGGATGAAAAGGGAAAGAGTTTTCTCCAGAAGGGCCATTGTTTTTATGCAAGATAATGCTCCCTCACATGCTGATCACAAGACTACTGAATATTTGAAACAGTTAGGCTTCGATGGACCTCAAAAAATGAAGTGGCCAGCAAATTCTCCAGATTTGAACCCAATTGAAAACCTTTGGAGCATCATGAAGCGAAGACTGTACGCCAACAGACGACAATTCAGGAGCAACGCTGAGTTGTGGGAAGCAAGTCTTGACATAACTTGCTGCATTACAGCAGATGACATCCTACAATTAACAAATTCTATGGATCATCGACTTCTTCAAGTAATTTCAAAACAGGGAAAGCACATTCCCTATTTGTTTAAAACTTTGCCTTTGTATATATTATTATTTGTTTGATTATCTTATTAGCTTCTTTTGATCATAAACATTCACGTGCAACATTAATAAACGTTTTGTTTGCTCAATTCTGGGAATTTTTCTAAACCTTTCTAATAATTTGGCACGCTCAAATCACCGTGCTGATAACAAATATGGCGCCAGTTTGTTTACATTGTGCAGATCAGTACGAAAATTTCAGTGATTGTGCAGGTCGGGTTGCCAACATTTGTGAAAATTTGTGTGAATTGATTGGACGGTTTTTGAAATATTAGAAAAAAGTTATCTCGATAATAATTTGGCACGCAGTGTATATATATATATATATATATATATATATATATATATATATATATATATATAGAATACCAAAAAAACCAAATAAAAATGACCTAAAAAATTCAGCAAATTTATTCATCATAACAAAAAAAACGTTTTATTTAATCATCATCAGATTTTAATAATATATAAATATATATATATATATATATTAGCCAATCAATTTAAAAATAAATTTATTCATTTTTCCATTTCAAAATTTTTTATATATTGATAAATATTTTATATTCAATGCAAAATTTTCAAAAGGCCATAATTTAAAATATCATATAAAAAAAAAAAAAAAAAAAAAATAAATATATATATATATATATTCTGCCTATATAATTCTATCATTTTACAATTGAAGAAGAATTTATCTGAACTCAACATAAAATTTGAATTACTATTTATATGAAATTAATAAAATACTGTTTCAAAAATATTAAATAAAACAAAAACTAAAATGGTTATTAGTTTAATTAATATATTTGAATAGTTCCTTCATATAAATATATATAATAAAATATAAGGAAATTAAATAAAAGATTATGTGATTTCACAAATGGGAAATTTTACAAAATAAAGGAATAATCAAACCCATTATTAATAACCATAATGAGACTGACCAAATTTTTTATTTTAAAATGATTGAGATACAAAGGAGAAAATAATTCACTATAATGTAAATGTTAAAATTGCTTTATCGCAAAGTCATTTACAAGTAAAATTTTTAGCAATAAAAATGAACAACATTAAACCATTGCACGTAATTGGAAGATCTTTTCATAATCACAGTGCGCCAAATACCTACTTACAAAAAGTGATGGAAAATAAAAAAAAATTACTCTTTAATTTTCGTCAAAAAAAAAATTTTGTGTGTGTTTGGTTGAATTTTTTTAGACATGACTATTTTTATTTTAATCCTCTTAAATTCATGGATCAAAGATTTTTGTTTTATAAAAAAAATTAGATGAAAGTTACCAAAAAATTAAACCGTTATTTTTTTTTATTTTCCATATATATTTATATTTATAAATTATGAAGACATTCTTGAAAATTTTATGTTGATAGTTGTAAATTTTTTGTAAATGCATATTGCGTTCGCCTCTTAAATAAAAAAATATTAAACTAAGTTACAAATATTCTAACATATCTTAATGTAAATTTTAACAAGTGCATAAATGCATGCATTCATATTCACAAAAAAAATACACAACTATAAATTACAGCATGTAATAAAAATGTTCAAAATTCAAGCCCGTCAAAAATTTTATGGATTTAAACAAGTTTCATATAAGTTTAAATAATATTTTTCTTGTTCCCCAATTTAAATCTTATAAGAATAAAAATGTTTTCATGCACTGTATCAATCATTGATATATAATTTTGCTTCATTAGGTCTCATTTAATTTAAAAAATCTTTGTTATGAAAACCAATATTATTCAATATTTTAGTGAAATGAAAAAAAATGGTGCAAGTTGTTTTCAGGCCACATGCAAGAGAATAAAATACAGGGAGATTTAAGCTTTCTTTCCAATTAGTTTGAAATGTATGGTAAGACAATTTGAGAATCTTCTCTTGCCCAAGATTCAAGACAAACTTTTTCATCATCCTGGAGCTGTCAAAATTTAAAAAATTATTTTTTTTTTTAAAATTATTAATCTATTATAACATAAAATTTTAAACCATCCCAAAATTAAAATAATTTTATTTTTTTTGTTACTGCAATAAGTGCTACTCTGAGAACCAGACAAAGACAACTGAAATTTATCAGGCACATAATGATGAAAGAGGGATTTGAAGAATTTGACATTCTACAGATAAATACCAGAAAATTGCATGATAATTGAGGCCTTTTGCAACCAATTTGTTAAAATTTTTTTTTACCTAGTTTGTTTGCATGCTTATCATCATAGGGTATAACAAACTTGTTGAAATCACATCATTGCCAGCATGGTGTGGAATAAAAAAAATCTAATCTCTTCTTTAAGCCGTACATAAGATCTCGTTATATATATCTATATAAATATCAATAAATTTTTTCACCATGTGTTTTTTAATTTTCTTCTTTTTTTTTCTTTCCTCAGAGTTTTTTCAGAAAAAAATTTTGAAAAAAAGTAGCCCCTTTTAAATCTTTCAATCAAATCAAAACAGAATAGTCCATTATAATTATTTTTTTGTGGTATATTGTAAAAAATTGTGCTGGGTTTTAAGAAAAGAGAAAGATAAAATTAAAAATGGTAAAACCAGTCGCAATTCAATATTTTTTTGTATTATTGACAAATTTTCATCAACATTATCTTTCTTGAACTAAACTTTTACCAATGAAAAGTGTCATCTGAAAAAGATTATATTTTTAACATCTACTTTTTTGAAACTATAAAATTCACATTAAACGGTTTTGTTTGATTATTTTTATTTTATTTTAGGACTGCAAATCAAAAATTCAATGGGTTATTTAATGCTGACAAATTTTTACAAAAATGGTTAATGTTTCAAATCATAGATTCTATAATTTTTGGTTTATACTAGTTTCAAATTTATAATTGTTTTATTTCATATGTTTTTGAGATTAATAATTTTTAAATTTCAAATTTTATAGAAGAATGGTAATTTTTTTTGTTAATATTTTTTAAAAATTTGTTTCTGGTAATATTTTTTCAAAATTGTATATGGTAATAATTATTTTCAAAAATATATTTTGAATAATCAATTTAACTATTTGCCCTTTTCTAGACTTTTTAGTAAAAAAATTCTGGACTGCTACCACCCTGGGTCAGGGTGGACCCTGAACACCAACAATTAATTAGGTGGTTCCAGGCTCCTCAAAACCTCTTGATCAATAAAGGCCTTTTGTGGATATTAGTTCATCATCTTACCCAGGATGCAGATCACCAGTTTAACGTCTTGCCCAGGATGCTGGATATTAAACAGATGAACTATTTTTTTTTACTCTTTTAGTTTAAATCTTTAGAAATTAGATTTCAACAATTGCCTTTTTTGTTATTTCATTTTCTGAACAATGCCATGTCACGCATAATTCATATAAATCAACAAAAGAAAAGAAAAAACAAACAAAGATAAACAAATGATTCCAGCATCCATAAATCATGTTTTTGGTTTGTTAACTCCATCTGGGATAATCTTCCAATACTCTTAAAGCCCCCAACCACTTTCTCTTTCATGTACTTTCATTTTACTTTCATTATCAATAAGGTATCATATAATTTATAGATGAATTGGCCATATATATATTTAACTTCTAAAATAGTTTTAAGTTAAATTTAATCAGCAATTCTCGTTTTAATGGAATTTCTTTTGGAGTTGCTTTCCTTCTACATGATCAAAAAAAATATAAATACAATGTCAATCCTTATTTATTTTCTTCTTGATTACTCGATTCTTATTGTTCTGAATCATTAATAATGCTGATTTTTTTTAATTCTTTCTCAGTAACCATCTCCCTTGTCTTAGTATATCTTGAATTTTTATTCAGGATGAATTCAAATTAAAAAAAAAAAAAAATCTAATCATATAACAATCCTACCATTAGATATCTTAAAAATCAAGCCACCATTGAAAATAACCATAACTTAAAATTCATGAACACCACTTCTAAAACAATGAGAAATATAGTTAACACCAAACAAGATTACAACACCAACAGGACAGAGATAGGAATCTACAGAATAGAATTTATAAAATGTTGAATGATATACATTGGCAAAACATCCAGAAACCTAATAAAAATGTTCTGGAAAATGAATTAAAATTTTAAACAATATAAAAAAAATACTTTAACACCATTTGTGAAATCATGTAACACATCTGACCACAAATATGTGATCTTAATTTTAAAAACGAAAAGAAGGGAAAAATGAAATTTAAATATATATATACTAGTTATTATTATATGGTTCATTTGAATTTCAAAATATTATATAAATGCTGGATTATATATAAAATAAATATGTTATATATCTCATCCTTTTGTAATGTGAAAAATTTTTTTCAATTCAAAATGGGTCATTAACAAATAAAAAAAAAATTGCTCAAGCCATTACCCATAATGACCAGATCTTTGTTCAAGAGAAAAACAAAAAAAAAAAAATAAATTTAAAATGCTTAGACAGACACATCATTCCTCAATAATAAAAATTTCTTTTTTGATTCTTGAATAAGGCTTTTTCTGCAAAGATGATCAATTTTATCAAATTTTAAACTGATTATATATATAAAATTATAATATTAATTATTGAATAATAATAAACCCTCTATAAATGTCTTTTTCAACCAGTTTTGCATCTATATTTTTACCGACTTTAGAGAATTATTTTTATATATCTATTTCATTCAAGTATACGCTCGACTCTTAATATATACCCATACCGGACTTCCCTCTTACGGGGGTCCATCTATGCAAGCGGGTTACACATAACCCCGTCTTTAGTACTTAGCATTATCAAATTTAGACCCCAACAAAAGCTATGGTGGGATGGGATTCCAGCCATTGTTTTGAAATGCATGCCTGAACTGGTTACATATATATATAATATATATATATATATATCAAGGATATCTTATTTTTTATACAACTGCTGGAAGTCCTCATCGATTGTTTCTGTCTTTAAGAACTCACCCTATAAACCCCTCTGACCCTTCTAATTAACCGATAAAAAATCTTCACCCCTCTTCGGCAAAGTCTTCGAATTTCAAAACCGGGGTGATTAACCAATACATCCCATGATCTGCTCTCAGACAAGCAATATGGTTTCCGCTTTGCCCGATCTACAGCTGATGTGCTTACGGCCATCACTGAAACTGTCTACCAAGCTCTTCAAAATAACGGGGAAGCTCGTGCCGTGGCCCTAGACATCTCCAAAGCGTTTGATAGGGTTTGGCATGGCGGCCTTCTTCGCAAGCTTCAGGGTTATGGTATTACAGGTCGATTATTTGACCTAATACAATCATTCCTGTCAAACCGTGAATTGAAGGTCGTTCTCAACGGATTCTCCTCCAGTTCCTATCCCACGAACGCAGGTGTTCCTCAAGGCTCCATCCTAGGCCCCACTCTATTCCTTATCTACATAAATGACCTTCCTGACGCCATAAATTCCCAAGTTGGCATCTACGCGGATGACACCACAATTTACTCCTACCTCAAAAACAAATCTAGTCTCGCTGACAAAACTAACATGACCGTGCGTCTCGAAAAGGACTTCGAATCGGTTGTGAACTGGGGCAGGAATTGGCTGGTCAACTTTAATGCCTCAAAAACAAAACTGCTCTCTATTAATCACCACAGAGATCCTTCCCTGCCCTCCATTAGAATGTCTGACGCTCAACTTCTCGAGAGCACCTCTCTGCGGCTGCTCGGTCTCACGTTGACTGCTGACCTGAGATGGAACAAATACATTGAGTCAATTGCTTCGTCCACCGCAAGGAAAGTTGGCTCCCTGTGCCGCGCCAGGAAATTTTTCTCCCGGAAT
Organism: Acanthosepion pharaonis; assembly: GCA_903632075.3. Lineage (NCBI taxonomy): Eukaryota > Metazoa > Mollusca > Cephalopoda > Sepiida > Sepiidae > Acanthosepion > Acanthosepion pharaonis. The sequence goes on from CAHIKZ030001908.1 coordinate 566,391, forward strand.
CGATCCTCCAGATCTACAAATCAACAATTCGCCCTTGCATGGAGTATTGCTGCCATATATGGTCTGGAGCCCCTTCTGTTTGCCTCGGGGTTCTTGATAGGATCCAGAGGCGGATATGCAATATAATTGGCCCTGATCTGGCATCTCGTCTACAGTCGCAAAAAAAACTTTCTCACAGACGCGCCGTCGCCTCTCTCTGTCTTTTTACAAATACTTTCATGGAAATTGCTCTGGAGAGGAGCTGCATTTTTGAATAGCTGGTTCCCAGGGGAAGACTTCATGAGTTCAAAGCGCCCTACGAGGCTGGCATTGGAGTAAAAATTTCACCCCTTCACTGTCTGAAACTCCTAAATTGGTGAATGTCTCTTAACTCCAGTTCATCTTTTCATGTTTCTGGTCTGTCTCTCGCCTGTGGAACTCCCTAATCTATTCCAGTTTCCCAGAGAGCTGATAATTCCAGCTATTCAAATGTTCTAATGTCAATCGACAAGTCCTGTTGCCAGACATGGGGGTTTCAAGCAGCCAAGGATGAAGGATGACTCCTATGTGACTTGTGAAATTTTTAACCCTTTGCCATACAATTTCTCCAATACTGTTCTTGAAACGCTAAAAAAAAAATATATATATATATATATATATATATATATATATATATATATATATATATACAACAGTGCTGTTCGATAAAAGTGACTCACCTGATTTTTTTTTTTAAAATAATTTTTTGTCTATTGTTTTTGGGGTTAAAATAATTTTTAATCTTACTAATATAAAGACCCCTTCCTGAAAACCTAGGAAAAAAGTTATATTCCCCTAATTTATTCTATTGATAATTATAAATTTGGATATAAATGAGATTCAGGGAAAAAACTCTGTGCAAAAAAAAAGTGACTCAGATATCGCATTCTAATGATTAAACTGATAAATTTAAAGAATTTTTGACAAAATATTCAAAAATTATTTTATAATAAACTCAGAACAATATTCTAGAGAATTCTAGAACAGCTTAAATTAAATCTAGAGTATTCCAGGATATTCCAGAAAGCCTCATACAGTATAAAAACAGCTTGAAATAGCCACTCAAGTCACTAACCAGATGAAAAAGTACAAAAACGCATCAAAAACCACTTAAGGCATTTATTATTGCCCTCTCAAAAGCAGGCAAGTCTACGAGAGATATTGCAGAAATTGCTATAACCTCGCAATCAACTGTCTCTCGAGTGCTTGGGGCACATAATGATGCCACTCTTTCTCCAAAAAAGTAAACAAGGGGACGAAAAAAAAATTGATTATAGAACTAGCAGGGTAATCAGGGAGAAGAGGCGAGTGAAGAATAGGACTATAACCAGCCATGAAATTGCAGCCAGTCTAAGCGAAGAGCAAGGTGTTAGTCTTGCCTCTTCAACAGTCCGTCGGAACAAGCTTGCAAATCTTGTTAGAACAAGACTATAAAATATTGTACACCAAGGTTTATGCAGGTAATAAGCAAAGCCAACAAAACCAAAGAGACTTGAATAGGCTCACTATTACAAAAAATTTCATTGTAGAAAACTGGAAGAATGTTCTCTTCTACGATGAAACGAAAAATGAGCTAAATTATTCAAAGGATAAGGTGAGTTACTTTTATATATATATATATATATATATATATATATATATATATATATAGAGAGAGAGAGAGAGAAGAACAAGAGAGAGAGAAACAGAGTCAGAGCATTTGAGAGAAAAAGAGAGGTGAAACAGAATGAATTGAATCAATATTTGTGATAGAATGATGTGAATTCAATGTGAGAGATAGAAACGATATATAGGAATGCACTGTGATTGATAGAAGGGGATATAGTTCAATATACTGTGATAAATATAACAATTTTGTTGAACACAGACATATTATCTATATGGTCCTATCATATATAATCTCTCTAAATATCTATAATATAAAAATATATATATATATATATATATATATATATATATATATAGATAGATAGATAGATAGATAGATAGATAGAAATTTTAAAGTGTCAGAAGAATAGATAGGTAATTACCCTTTTGGTAACCAAAACTATAGTTTGCCTATTTCAAAAAAAGTTATCCATTTTTTAGATTTTTTTTTTTTTTTTGAAAAAGTATGTTTATTGATAGTTCAGGATTCAAAATATAAAAAAAAAAAATGTTATTTTTAATGCAAATGTTAGCAACATGAATATATCAAATCTATATATACATGTATGTTATTGGGTTCTATGTAATTGAAAATTTTCAAAACTTTTAAACACTGAAATGGAAGCTGTTTTGTGGTCTGTATTTCTATTTATCATAATTGGGAATTAGAATCAATTTGATTCTGATATTTAATGACGTCTCATAGAGAAGATTTCAATATTGAAATATATATATATATATATATAAATATATATATAATATATATATATTAGGAGGCATCAAAAGGTGAAGTTTAGATTGAGGAATCGGAAAGTCGAAATGCTAATACCATTGGGAAAGGTGAAAATCCTCTTCTTCTAAAAAAGGAAAAATGGGTAAATAAAAGGACAGACTGGGTTCTATAGCTTTGGATGGCAACTGGTCTTAGGAGAAGGACAACTGTGAATAAAAAACCTGCGGAGGGTCGTTTGAAAAGGAAAAAACGTAGTATTCGGAAACAAAAAAAAGTGTGGATGGTCCTGCACGAAACCATCATTACTATAATCAAATCTCATGTTTGAAAAGAAAAGGCTGTCGAAAAGGAAATGATCTGCTTGATCCTCATACGTCTAATTCGACGAAAAGAATCGAATATATATATATATATATATATATATATATATATATATATATATATATATATATATATATAGATATAAATGAAAAGAAACTAGAAAAGAAAAAGAAAAAAAGATAAAAATTAAAAGTCTCAGATAGAAAATGAGCAAACTGAGCTAGAGCGATAGATAAAAATGAAACTTAGATCGAAATGAGGAAAAGAAAAAGAAATAAATAGATAGATAGAAGGAAAAAAAAAGATAGATAGATAGAAAGATAAAAGATAGATAGATAAATAGATGTTGCAAGATAAAATGGAAAACAGAATTTGGTTATATATAATTTCTCCAAAAATTTCACGTATGGAAACCAATTTTGTTTTTAACGATTTTAATTCTATTTTCTTTTTTTTTCCATCAGAATCTATGATTTCTTTTCATCAGTAAAATATTTCGTTTTAGTGCCAAAAATGGAATCAAACTGATCAAACAAATCAACAGCCAAACTAAACATCCAGAAATTTTGTTCAAAATTTATAATATTAGATAAAATATATGATTGTACTTTAAAAAAAATAATGCTTAAAAAGGTCTAAAGAAAAATATTAATATCAGGATGGAATAAGATCATTGAGGCAGAACGGAGATAGACAAGTTGTATTTTTACACTTTAAATAAAACAAAAGATGAGAGATTGAATGACTACAAAATTCTTCTATAAAAAAAAATATGATTAAAGATATCAAGTTGATTAGGTAATCCTTTCCCTATGTAAATTCATATCAATGAAATGGTGTGAGCAATATATATATATATATATATATATATATATATATATATATATATATATATATATGTATACAGACAGACAAACTTATTCTCTCCATAAAAACATAATATCATAATGATATGAAATGTATAATGCCCACATACAATTTATTTGAATTTATAAAATTTTATATTTTAAACTTATTTTAATTTGTAATCTTAAATTTAACCAATTTATCAATGTGTGATGTCTAAATTGTCGTCATTTTATATTTTTTTAATTTCATGCATTTTTTTTTTGTTTTTGATTTTTTTTTTTTGAAAATATATAGTAAGGTCAGTTCGGCCCGGTTGTGAGGAAAAGAATACTATGGTTACAGAGAGAGAAAAAATTTTGAAACAGTGTTGTTGTTCTGCTTGAGGGAGCGTCGAAATCCTTTATACGGACATTGACAGGGTGTTTGAGTTTCAATTTGAGGACAGTTAGAGGATTTGGAAAGAGTCGGATGAGTCTAATGGTGATTACGAAGGTACATTAGCTAGGAGAACTCATCTGAGCGTTCTAATAAGAAAGAACTCCCGAATTTATTGGACTGGGGCTCAAACTCTAGTACGCAGGCCTAACATCGAGGCTTTGATGAGGTATTGCTTCTCATTTTCAAAAGGTGGGTTGATGCATTGAAAGACCCTATTTCTGGCAACAGGATTCTGAATCATGACACACAAACAGGAGAACACAGTCATTTTTGTCAAACAATTTCTGCAATCACAATACACTTTATATATGGTCATTTATATCCTCCGAATGCTACCACATTGATTATTATGTATATAATATATATGTTGAGCAAGAGTAACAAAACTTCTTTGTAACATGAAAGATGAACTAAGACAAGGATTAAAGCAATATTTATCAATAAACAAGGAGACAGTCCGGAATAGATACAGAGATTTAAAGTCGTCTGGTGGAAATATTCAAAATCAATGGCGATTTTATTAAACAAAAAATTTACTCTTTATAATATCAAGATATTTTTGTGTAATTTTGTTAAATATATCTGTTAAAATAAGATATCAGTTTATTTTGATTTTTTCATTAAGATGACAATTTATCAAAACAAAAATTTGCAAAAAATTTATATTTATCATTTTAAACAAGGAGACCGTCCAGAGGAGATGCAGGAGATTTCAAAGTCGCCTGGAGGCCGTTTTTGAAGTCAATGGTTATTTTATTAAATAAATACTCTTTATAATAGCAAGATATTTTTGTGTAATTTTGGTAAAAAAAGATCTGTTAAAATGAAATATCTGTGTTATTTTCATTTTTACGTAATTTAGACGACAGTTTTGCCATCGTATTCTAAATATTTGGGGATGGGATTGTTATTAAATATAAAAGAAGTGTAACAACGTAGAATTTACCATCTGAAAGGATACACGATTCTTTCTTTTTGTTTGTTTTGTTTACATTTAATTTTTTTATCATTTTATAGTTATCAGGAAAGCAAGTATAATGAAAGGAGTTTCACTGTTGGTTAATGGGCGTGAAGAAAGTTGAGAGAACTTTATTGAGGAGGAAGTACAATAAAAGAACAGTATTGAAGAAGACAGAAGATTTTTTTCCAGCAGCGTAGCAGCAAGAAATTTGAAGAGTTGGGGCAGAATTGTGAAACATCAGAGAAAGTTGTTTTAGAAAATATTTACGTTTGCATCTATCGAAATCAACATTAAAACAGTTAGACTTAGTAGCCATTGACTGTTTAAAAACATAGACCTATCAAGTTAAGAAATCTGTTTATGTTCCCGGGAATAAAATGATCCAAGGTAAAATATATCATTATTAATCCTGAATATTTCCTCATTTCTTTTCATGTTAATTAGGTGTTATTCTCACAGTTTATAGTTGGGTATAGAATCAATCTATTATTTTGGGTCTCCCATAAAAATTACCTCCATCTACCTGTTTTCTTTAATATTCCAATTTCCTGTTTATTTCCTGTTTATAGACAAACTATCAGATAGGAGAAAAAACAGTTGTGGATATTAAAAGTAAAAGTGGATTAAATCGTCCTTAGCGGTTTAATGATTACACTTGGTCTATTTTAGACCATCACAACGAATATGAGTTAGATTAGAATCACAGTCATGTTGCAAATATTATTCTTTTATATTATATCCTCCAGATTAAAAGACACATCCAAGCGAACTTTTTAAACCAGCTCTTTTTGCCTTGAATTCACAAATTGTTTTCCATACTGTCAAAAGGTATTTCAAATATTTGGCTCCAGATTAGACCAGATAAAACAGACATTTATTTTCTGAGTTCCCATGCAGAAATGATAAAAATGTTCTGTTTAGGAAAAGTAGATCTTCCAGCTGTATTTTCAATTTATTACATCACATCATCCATCGAGTTCATCCTTCACTGAATGGCGTCCTGGGTATGACAATAAACTACACGTAACATCAAGGCCTCTGATCAGGAGTTTTTGAAGAGCATATAACCACCTCTTAATTGCTGGTGTTCCCAGGCCCACCTTGACCAGGGGTTGTAGCACCTGTTAGGGTCCAGCTATGGGCAAATAGTTAACACCCAAACTTGTGTAAAAAAGTTTTTTTTTTTTTTTAATGCCAGAAATACTTTGTAATAAAAAAAAATTATTACCAGCAATAATTTTTGAAGGAAAAATTATTATCAGCAATACTAAAAAAAAAAAAAAAAAAAAAAAAAAAAAAACCAAATAAAACAGCTATACATTCTTTGGAAAAAATATGACCAGCTACAGATTTCTTCAAGAAAAATATTCCCAGAAATAGATTTTTGAAGAAAAACATTACCAGCAATTAAAATTTTGTTGGCATTAAATAACCCACTGAGGTTGATATGCCATAAAACAAAACAAACCAAACCAGTCTCTTTATCTGTGAGAAAATTGTCTCTCGTTCACTGTCATGTAGGACGATAGATATGACATAGAAACAAAGAAGAATACTAAATTAACTGAATTTTCATTTTTCTTAAACCTTTGCTCAGTTTCTGGAAGGCATCTTCAGATATGTGTGTCACATTGTATACATGTTCTGTGCATGACATTCATTCTTAGTATTCATTCGTAGAACTACATCTCTTCTTTGAGAAAATTGTTCAACATTTATTTGCATATCGGAGATTAGATATTACAGAGCAGTTTCTTTTTTCTTCTTCTTTCTCAGATGATATTTTCCAGTTTCTTAATACATTGCTTAGTTTTTGGAAGGCATCTTTGACTATTCTGATGCATGTTTCAAATTTCAAGGTCACATTTTCCATAATTTATAGAATCACTAAATTTCTGTACTTGCTTCATTCTGAAGATTCCCCTTTAATATAAATATGATGCATAATCATTCAGGATTTTTCAGCCTGAAGAGTGAGATTTGAGTAAGAAATTATCTTGAGTGCTTCATTAAATTTCACTTCCACAATCAGAAGCCTAATGTTTTAGTGTTTACTCTATTAAAAATGCATCAGATTAAACCACTGGTTCCAAACCATTTTTTTTTGGGCCATGACCCACCTAAGCATCTCTAAAATCCTGATGCCACCCCACCCTGTGACATATAATTCTTATTATTCAAAAAGTGAACTCTTATTCATGTGGAAGAAGCCTAAAAGGCCATTAATTTAATTTTTCTTAAGAACATGAGACTGTATATATGCAATAGTATTACCATTGAATTTTAGAATTTTAAAATATTTATAAAGATATTGTGTTACTAATTTAAATATATATATATATCTATATATATATATTATATACAGTACATATATACACACACATTTATGCATACACACTCTTTAAGCACCATACATATTAACTCACACATTCACAGAGAATTACTAGAAAAAACATTTGTTTCTAACTCATTTTTGAATCCTCCCCACCAGAAAAGAAATTGAATTACCCTCTGTGGGATAGTCACACCATTTGGGGAACCACAGGATTAAACAAATTCTCTTCCACCATTACTGAGATGATCAGTCATCAGAAATTCAAAAATCTAAATTACAATATGTATCAAGTTGCAAACATAAACTGCACTTGATAATGGGAAGACAGAGTTCAATGCACAATGACTCCACCCAACTACTTTACTATATAAATAACAAATCATTGCCAAAGAAGAAAGGAAACTTTCACTCCTTTAATGGAGAACATCATAGACCATTTAAAATAACTTTGTATTTTAAACTAAACCAGAAAGACTCACAAAATCTGAGAGAAGGTAGTAGAAGAAAGTGATTGGTTGGTTGTTTTGTTTTATGGCATATCAAAACCTCAGTGGGTCATTTAATGTCAATGAAATTTTAAAATAGATTCATAGCGATAGTTTGGCAAAAAATGTGTGTATGTATACATATATATTTGAAACATTTTTCAATTACTCATTTTTGAACACAATCCAACTTCTTTTAGGAAATTTACAATCTTGGATGGTTTTATTTTTGTAAAAATTTTTTTTTGAATTACTCACTTGGTTTGGTTTATGGCATATCAACCTCAATGGGTTATTTAATACTGACAATTTTTATTGCTGTTAATATTTTTTTTCCAAAAATGTATTGCTGGTAATATTTTTTCCTTCAAAAATCTATTTCTGGTAAGAATTTTCCTTCACTGGTAATATTTTTTTTCAAAAAAAAAAAAAAATGTATTGCTAGTAATATTTGTTTTTCAAAAATGTATTAAAACCTATTTTTACACTTTCATCGTGTTTTGACCTCATTTTGTGGGTTAAGTATTTACTGGGACCCTAACAGATGCTACCACCCCAAGTCAGGGTGGACCTGGGAACATCAGCAATTAAGAGGTGGTTCAAAGCTCCTCAAAACCACCTGATCAGAGGCCTTACTGTTGGATGCAGCTTATCGTCTTACCCAGGACGTTAGAAGAAAGTGAGAAGAAAGGACTATCTGTTGTAAGATGGTACATGGTAGGGTCGTCAGCAAGAGAAATAACTCAATTGATGATTCCAAAATCAAGCAAGTACGAAAATTTAAATATCTGGGAAGTGTTTTTAACAGAGGATGGAAAATGGGAAACAAAAATTCAAAGGCACACAGGAATAGTGAAAAATGCCTTCCAAATGTGAAGTCAAGTATTAAGAAACAGGAAAATTTTTATAAGAAAAGAAAAGAGTAGTGAACTGCAATGAAAGGCAATAACAATCCTCCTCTTTGGCTGTGAATACTGGACAATCTCTTCACAGATCATGTATGAAGAAATAGTCTCACATTCACTGCTATAGAGGAGGATTGATGCACCTTGACATGGTGTAATGGTTAGCAAGCTTATCTCACTAGAATAATTACAACTGAGTAGTGAGTTTGATCCTCACTGGATGCCCCCATGTATTCAGCCATGTGCCACATCTAAGCTGCACTAAGAAAATCATCATACAAAAGGACTGATAGCAGTTTGGTACTCTTTTCTTTGTTTCTAATGATATTTTCCTATTTCTTAATACTTTGCTTAGTTTGTGAAAGACATTAAGAGATTGTCCAGCATTCACTGCCATATAGGAGATTAGATATTACATAGCAGTTTGGTACTCTTTTCTTTGTTTCTAATGATGTTTTCAAGCATGTATATCAGGCAGGACAATAAGCAAATACATATTATAATGTAATAAACATAACATCTGCAGGAATTGTTTGGGAAGGAACATAAGTTGCAGAAGTTAAGAGTTTAAAGTTTCTTGATTTGAGATTACATGTTGTATTGGAAAAATGTCTTGCCTACTCACTCTCTTTCTGACTCACTCTCCGCCCGAAGGCAGAGAGGAACCCAGATGAGGCTATACCGAAGGGCAGAGTCACGTCTGGGGAGGTAGACAAGCTTGACCCCATGTATGCAGAGTCTATGGAGAATTTTTGTCCAGGCCTACAGGCTCAGATTTTCTCCACATAAAATAACAGCCTTGTGCCACATCTTGCCTTGTGGGTAAACAAAGCAAATAACCTCTTTCTATAAAATTTACAAGAGAGAAAGAAAAACCAGCAGAATACTGACTGACCAAAATGCTGTGTATCATTATCATCAGCAGCAGCAGTTTGTCATCATTGTGTATAGAATAGAGAAGAGCATAAGACTGGGAATAAATTTTCTGTGGACTTATTCAAATTATCCAGTCAGGTGACTGAGAGAATTAAATGTCCTACCAGGATTCATTATTGGCAGCCACAATCTTAAGATATGCAGATAATACAGTGCTGACAGCAGATATGGAAGGGAAACTAAAGAACTCCTACAGAAGGTAGTGAAGGAAAGCAGGAAGAAAGGACTAAATATCAAATGCATGACAGCAAAAGGAGCGGCATAACATGCAAAATTACAAATCGGAAATACCAAAATCAAACAAGTATAATGATTTAAATATCTGGGAAGTGTTTTAACAAAGTGTGACACTGAAATCTGAAAGTGTATTGGGATAGTGAAAGATGCCTTCTAAAAGCTAAGCAAAGAATTAAGAAACAGAAAAAAGTACTGGGCCATTATGTAATATTGGTCTTCCTATATGGCAGTGCATGCTAGACAATCTCATGAGAGATGAAGAGACTTCAGGCAACTGAAATGTGGTTCTACAGAAGGATGATGAGAATACTCATGTTCAGCTCATGGTAATAAGAATGTTTTAAGGAGAATGCAAACAAAAAGAACACTTAGAATTAGAAAGTGTGTATTAGGAATTCTAGGGTGTATAATGAGGAAAAGGGGTTTGGAGAATTTGACATATTGTAAGCAAGAGGGGCAGAGGAAAGCAGCAAGTAACCTACATAACAAGTTTGTTTAAATAGATGGCAGAACAGGGAATGGCAAATAGAAAAACCTTACTAAGAGTTACAAAGAATAGGAAGTTGTAAAGATCCATGTTCCTCTATGGCACAAAGCCAGGAGCAATAGGTGGGCAATATATATTCTAATTGTTTCCACCCCAAGTAAGGCAGTAAAGCCACTAAGACACAAGGGGTTACTGGGTGTGGAAGAATTAGAAACAGAAACTTTACTGAGGAGCAAGAACAAAAATAAGTAAACGGGAGGATGTTGCATTTAAATTTTTTAAGATTAAACCTGGCTAGAAAGCATATACAGGATTAATACAAGTATAAAATTTGTCACTCTATTGATTGATGTTTATATTCAGTACCCAAACTCCAGAGTTTTTTTTTTTTTTTTAGACAGACCTTTTTTTTTGTAATCATTCAGTCCATTCATCAGGAGATACAAGCAATTAACAGTCAATGCCATTTTCATTATTTTTATATTAAGTTAAAAAAACAATTTATGCACTTTTGATTTGTGTCAGGTTATGTGTGTGTGCATATGTGTGGTTATTTCTCCTTGTACTCTTTCTCCCTATACCATTTCTTTTTCTTTTCTCTTTCAACTCTATAGCTTTAAAAGTTACTGTAAATACAAACACTAGTTATGACTTAAAAGAAGTATGTGTTGAGGGAATACTGTTCCTTGCTACTTCCTGCCAACTCTTCTTTCATACATATCACACACCTTATTCATCATTACTATTTTAGTAGTAACCCTCTACCTTGAGAGGCTCTGGAACCTTGTAATGGCTGAATATTTGTATTAAAAAATATACACATTCCATTTGTTTCACTTTGTCATACTGTGGAGCAAGTTTAATCATACTTTGCTTCATTAACTAGAAATGCCAAGTCCAATAAAAAGATATACAGTTATGCTTCACTTGTACAAATAATTTAATCAGCAAGTGTCCCTTTGTTAATAATGAATGCAGCAACAATAATAAACAGTCTATTTCTTGGGCGTTCACTTTCAATTAACAACAGAGAAACTTAGGCAATGAATTCCATGGAAACTGGTTGTCTGCAAACAATTCTAACATTGCCGGCAAAGTTTAACAAACATACTTGAAAAAAATAAAAATAAAAAAATAAATAAATAAAATGGTGTTTATAAAGAACAGATTTTCTCTTGACACTACCATTACTTGACATCCATTAAACATGGCACGTAGAACAAGAACAGTCTACCCCAGTGAGCAAAATAAAGGGTTCAGTTTGACATTCCAACCACCTGAAGAAAGCCAGAACGTACAACAGCCGAAACATTGTAATAAACATAGCGACAAAGATGAGGACAATAGTCCGAATAATGTAAATAGTGTACATAATACCACATCTCAGAAATATAGACAGATACTGAAGAAGGCCGGAGCATACAATGCCCGAAATGTTGTAATAAACATGGTGACAAAGACAAGGACAATAGTCCGAATAATGTGAATAGTGAACCTAAAACATGAAATTAGAATTATACTTTTTTTTCCCTCAAGGATTGACAACAAAAAAAACTATTTTATTAAATAATTTATTTACAAGAGTAATTTTGTATTTACAAGTTTGATAAGATAAAGAACAAATAGGTATCATTTATGTGAAAAACCACCAAACAATGTCTACGAGACACACACACTTACAAATATACATTATCTGAATTCCACATAGATAAAGCAATATTTACAATCTCTCAGCTAGGCTTGGAATCCTTAATTACTCTGAAAAGACATGTCATGTCTCTTGGAATTCAGAACACCATAAATTATACAAATGTTTAACAAGTCAAATTCACATGAAACCTGATTAACCAATGTAAATCAAGCACAAAAATGTCATCTTTTGTTTTCTCCAGATCTTATTCACAGATGAAGCTTTAATAAAAGTGAAAGATATTAAAGAAGTTAAAGAAATAAAGGTTTCCTTTTTGTTTTTTATCTTATTTAAATGTTTATAAAAATATGTGAAACATCTACAATGCCATATTTATTATTCATCATATTATAAAGAAAATAGCTATGAAAACAATTGTCGTAAGCTATTAATTAGCTAGAAGTATTCACTACTATTTCTCTAGTCATTTTGTCTTCAAGGTTAGGATTTGTTTAGACTCCAGCTGGATGAACTACCAGCTTCTGTCCACAAACACACACACATATATATATATTATATATATATATATATATATACACACACACACACACACACACACACACAAAAGGCACTTCAATGTGGTGTAATGGTTAACAATCTTGTCTTGTTGAGTAGTGAGTTTGATCCTCACTGGGTTCTCTATACTTTGGGTCTTATCCCATATCTAAGCTTTGTCACATTATAGCAAAGTAGAAAAGTTGTTTTTTTTAATAACAGTTTTTGCTTGTATCTCTTAAGTTTGGCATCTTCAGGTTGGAATAAAAAAAAGCTTTTCCACTTTGTCTCATTATCTCCCCTTGTTTCCAGTACTAGTAGTTTTGTCTTCAAGGTTAGGATTTGTTTAGTCTCCAGCTGCATGAATTGCTATTTATAACGTGGAGATTTGCATATGAATACAACATTCTCCCTGACATATTTTTTTTTCAAAAAAATGTAAAATTTGGAATACTTTGGCAAAAGAAAAAAAAAAGAAATTTTATACTAGGAGCAACAATATTATTTTAATTTGTTTTTTATTAGCTGAACCATTGTTGACCATTATTATTATTGATTTGAACTCATAATTACTTTCATCTTAATTATTTTTTTTTTTTTTAAATCACAACTTTATCCAGGCTGTCAATCAGTGGCAGGGAGAAGACAATATATATTGAAAAATAAGCAAAGCTTCCATAAGATAAAAACTGTGAGTGTGTCTCACTGCAGGAGGATAGCTTTATTGCTAATTTACCCCATCTACCTGTTGTATTCATATGCAAATCTCCATCTTATAAATAGCAGTTAATACAGGTGGAGACTAAACAAATTCTAACCTTGAAGACAAAACTACTAGAGAAATAGTAGTGACTAGAATGTTGTAAACTATAATTATTTAAAAGTATTATTTTTTTTTTAATACTATTTTATTTTTACTATATAGTAGTTTTGTCTTCAATTTGTTTAGCCTCCAGCTGTATCAACTGCTATTTATAAGGTGGAGGTTTGCATATGAATACAACATTATCTATTGCTATAAATTGATTGACTGAATAAAATCTAGTAGATAGCATAGATCAGAAATGACGGATCTCCCTTGGTGAGATTTGAACTTTGTACTTTTTTGCCTTGAGGAAAGCCTGGTTGAACACACTATTTCCTTTAACTAAGTTACAAGAACACAACTGGTTTATAGAACAAATCTAACTAAAACCAATCATTTAACCTTAATTGGTTATATTGCCATATTTGTTTTTATACTAGTATCAACAATATTATTCTAATTTTTTTTTTATTAGCTGAACCATTACTACAGTAGTTTTGTCTTCAACTTGTTTAGCCTCCAGCTGTATCAACTGCTATTTATAAAGTGGAGATTTGCATGTGAATACAATTTTTGTTTGTAATTATAAATTTTTGAAAAAAATGCATATCTGGGTATTTTTTCCCCCCATTTGCTCTCTCTCCAGGTAAATTTTCATTATTTTTTTTTAATTTACATAAAAAAAATATTAAACACTATTTATTTATTTGATTTTTAAACTTTGCCAAATCATTCTTGTAAATAAACAAACCTACCCACAAAATGAAGAAGTATACAGCAAGTGTTGAGAGAAAAAAAAATCCTTTTGATACACCATTTTTGTGGGTATGTTTGTTAAACTAGAGACGGAGATGTTAGGAGAGAGACGGACATCGGACAAGACGGTGATAGCTATGTGAAGAGAAATAGAGATAGGATGGATAGTGAGAGACATCCTATCCACTAATAGCAAACTTCTTCATTTGTTATCCCTGCAAAATAAACATCACATGCCATCTTGGAAGTGAATATGCACACAAGATTTTCTTTGCTGTTCAACACACCTTCACTGTACAAAATGGTTATTATCTCTCAGAATTCTCTGACAACAAATTGATGGTCCATATTTAGAGAACTTTTCTAGGTTCCATTTTTAAAGGAGTGACATTCCGCCATTTCTGGTTCGTTCCATTCCAAAGTTGCTTTTCCAACCCATGGCAAGAGGAGTGGTTGGGAGTAGTCTAAACTCTTGAAAATCTTCAATAAGTTTCTTTCTTCAAAACACTCAGATGGAAATTTAAAACCAAAGTCTCTTTTCAATCAATACAATACACAGCTGACTCAGAAGTTATGTGCAGTAATTAGGTGATAGAAATTATCACTTCATTAGTGAAAGGAAAAGAAAACTTTATTATTTAATTCTACTAAATTGAGCCATAAGTCATTTCCATTTTGGGGAAACCCATTGTAATGACAAGTCTATCAACCTAACTACTAACCATACATGATAGTTAAGAATAAATTTGGAGTACACTAGTATACCATTCAGTACAAATCTCCACAACTGACCTCAAAAGAAAAATATGGAAAGCCATAACAGTCCAAATCCTGAAGGGAAAGAAATATTTCAATGATCAAATCATTCAGTCAGCACTGAATATTATCAAAGAAAACAGGTTTTTAACCCTCACTGTAGTGTCTGTGTTCTGTGTCATCTCAGGATCCCCACACCACTCATAAAATAGCTACAAGGAAAAGATCATTTATTTTTGGTGTTTGTTTTTATTAAGAGTGACAACTTGCATTCTAAGTCGCAGTAGGAGGACTGAAGTCACAGGAATGCATGTAGCATGTTGGCTCAGCATCCTTCCGCGGGTGGTATTAGATGGT
Source organism: Acanthosepion pharaonis (assembly GCA_903632075.3). Lineage (NCBI taxonomy): Eukaryota > Metazoa > Mollusca > Cephalopoda > Sepiida > Sepiidae > Acanthosepion > Acanthosepion pharaonis. Next base: position 581,602 of record CAHIKZ030001908.1, read on the forward strand.
CACAAACCTGGGTGTGGGAGGCATGTCAATGCTTCAGAATTCTTGAGACCCTCTCCTGAATTCAAGCCATTTTAGACTTATTTTCAAAACCCAGACAAAGGCAATCCATCACTGTCAAAATGTCCCACCCATGAGGCACTTTGGCCATTCGCTGGCCCTGGCCTTCACATTCTGTAACAGTAGTTGGTATGAACTTTGCACAAGATTGTTACTGAAAATGGTAAACAATCAATTTAATCCATTAATGCTCATGGTAAAATCCAATATTAATTATAAAAATTAAAATAATATTCTGGTATTAATAATTGTTTTTAAAAAAAAAAAAAAAAAGGTATTAAATTTATAAAATAAATCCAATATTAATTATAAAAATTTAAGTAAAAATAACATTTTTGTTTTAATTATAGTTTTCTTAAAAAAAAGCTTATTAAAATATTACATGTTTATAAAAGAATCAAATATTAATTATGAGTTTATATAAAAAAATCTTGTATTGATTATAGGTTTATATAAAAAAAAAAAATCTCGTATTGATTAGAGGTTTATATAAAAAAAATCTCGTATTGATTATAGGTCTATATAAAAAATCTCATATTGATTATAGGTTTATGAAAATCCTGTATTAATTATTAAGAAATACGTTATAATTATTAATGCACATTTATTAAAAAAAAAAAAAATTATTAATTATAGATTTATGATTATTACCCATGAATGTTATCCCAAAAATGTATAAAATTCTTGCAAGAAAAAATTCCTGGACTTCATAACCATTTTGTACATTCAAGAGAGGCTTTGAAGCTAAAAAAATCTTATTCTCCTATGCACTGTAAAGATGTTTATTTTGCAGGTTTTAATGTCTCTGATGTCCCAGTAGAGAGGAAATGTTGCAGGCATAATAATCAGAACCCGAGAGATTTTTTTTTTTCCTAAATTAGTATCACCCCATGCAAGGCAGTAAAGCCACTAAGAGACAAGGGTGTCAAAGAATTAGGAACAGAAACATTAATAATGTGCCGGAAGAGTCTAGAGTAATCAGGAGGACAGTAGATAACAATTGACATTGAATTCAAAGAACAGATAGTAAATAGTAAAATGTTGGTGAGTTATTGATATAATGGAATATGTGTACACCTGTGTTCCCCTTCACTGGAATATGATTAGCTGGTGTCCGTCATAAATACCGACGGATGTGTAGGTACGAGAGTCAGAGCCTTTATCTGAGAGCTAAGTCTATAACGATACCCATTGGACTACACCATTGATCTACACTTCTTTCTACGACGCTTACCAGTCAATTACTGCTACCGTATTCTACTTGGTTATAGTAGCCAAAACCACTTGGCTACTTCGTTCAAATATATCCCTTTCCGGGACATATCAGTTATAATGGACAGGAAGTAGTGGAGAGCCATTGTCACCAACAATTTGAACTCAAAACTGGCACTGAAGAATTATCTTTCAAACAAAACAAATTCATCGGAATCAGATGAAAACTGTGGAAACACATAAACAGCATCGGATCACACACACATGCATAGATACACATTTTGAGAATTATACATATGAGGATAATGTGAGTTTTTATTGTATCCTTAAAGAGGTTACAGACAAAGGTGGTACTCAAGTGAACCAACAGCAAAGCACACAGAGATGAAAGCAGAGAGGTTTATTGTAAAAGAGAATATATAATACAGGAAGAATTGTGGCTAACGAAAATTCCCAAAGGTAAGGCAGGATGTAAAAAATAGCCATCTTTTATTTGGGCAAAAAATGAGCCTGTAGGGGAGCAAAAATTTCCTGTAGACCCCATATATACGGGGTTGAGAATTGAAGGACCACCCCAGATGAGACTCTGCCCTTCATAATAGCCTAATTTTCATTATTTCTGCTTCAAGCAGAGAGTTCAAAAAGGCACAGCTAGAGATGAAGAATCCAACTAATTGCAATGAAGTAAGGTTATTTACCCAGACTACCCCATGAGGCAGGATGTTTTTTTTAAAAAAAAATGTGGAGTTAACTGTCTACCACCCCAAACGAGAGACTGCCCTTTGGCATAGCTTCGTCTGGGTTCCTCTTCGCCTGAAGGCAGATAGTTTGACTAGCTTAGCTGGAGACAAATCCCCAACTATTTGCCGAAGTAAGTCCCCAGGTATATCCTGTGCTCACTATATATAGCTACTGACATAGTCAGTTCTTAAAGGCAATAGGTAATGTGGGACATTCCATTACAACAGTTTTTTTATGCAAAAAAAATATACATCATACTTTTTGGTGATCAGTTGCACTATACACAGGTAAATTTTTTCATACAAAAAAATTTAAGGGTTGCACTATACATGAAGTCAGCTTATACACGAGTATATACAGTACGTGTAATTTAAATAAAACAAAGTTAAATAGTTATATTGTTTACAAGATTGTAGGAATTTTGCCTTGAGAAGACACTTATACTTAACATCAGAAAGAGACAGTTGAAATTTTTAAGGCACATACTGAGGAAAGAGGGCTTGGAAAATTTGGTATGGGACACATTGAAGGCAAGCAGGACAGAAAAACAACGCATAATCTACCTAGTGAGTTTGAGTAAATAGATGGCAGAGCAAAGTTTAGGAGTGATAACAAAAAACAACATTTTTTTTTAAGAGCTACAAAGGACAGGAAATTGTGGAGAGCCATGATTGTATGTGTGCTGAAGGGACACAGCACATAGAAGTAGCTAATGCCCATATATTCTTCTTTGAGAACAAGGAAACCAACATTTGTAATGGAAAACATAATACTGACAAAGACTGAAAACATTGTCCAATATTCATGCCATATATGTGGATTGATATTACGCTGCAGTTTTATTATTATTATTATTAATAGTGTGCTCCCTCCAAATTACAGAAATTTTAACAGTATGCACAAAACAAATGCAGAACAACTCTTTCCAGTCCTCCTATATGGCAATGTATGCTGGACAATCTCCTCAAAGATGAAGAAGAGACTTGAAGTGAAATGAATACAGTTCTTCAGAAAGATGCAGACGTTACCATGGACTGAACATGTGAGCAATGAGGAAGTTTCAGAGAAAACAAAAAGAAAAAGGACACTTATACTTAACAACAGGAAGAGAGAGTTGAAATTTCTGGGGTACATAATGAGGAAAGAAGGCTTAAAAAATTTGGCACTCACAAGACATATTGAGAAGGACAGAAGAAAACAATGCACCACCTACCTAAGGAGCTTAAGTAAATGGATAGATGAACAGGGATTAGGAGAGATAGCAAAAAGACAAGATTTACTAAGAGCTACAAAGGACAAGAAATTGTGGAGAGCCATGATCATCCATGTCTGGAAGGTTGTGTACCTTCCAGACATGGATGATCATGGCTCTCCACAATTTCTCCACACATAGAACATCACATTTGCATTTCCACTCCAGTGATTTAACAATTGAAATCTCTTATGGGTTGATAGCTGAAATTTCTAGAGCACATCATGAGTAAGGAGAGCTTGAAGGCAAGAGGAACAGAGGCAAATAGTGCATAACCTAATGCACATAATGAGGAAAGAGAGCTTAGAAAATATGATACTCACAGGACAGATTGAAGATGAGGACAGAGAAAAATAATGCATAACCTACAGAGCAAGCTTACGTAAATGGATGGCGAAGCAGTGTTTTGGAGAGATGACAAGAGTTACTTAAGAGCTACAATAACAGGAAATTGTGGAGAGCCATGATCATTAAAATTCTGAAGGGACATGGCACATAGAAGAAAAAGAAAGAGCAGAATTTATTAAGATCTACAAAAGACAGGAACTTGAGCTATTATCAGCTACGTCCTAAAGTGACATGGTACTAAATTTTAAAGAAATCATTTAAAAATCTATATAAAGATTTGGTAAAACTAATGAATTCAAACTATAGCAGACACATTAAAATATTTTCTTAATCAGTTTTCAGACAAAATAAAAACCTTTCTTCACTGAAATTACAATATAATATTCCTATTGGGCATATCGACTTAAAATTTATTTTAATTAACTTATAATTTATTTATATAGCCTAGAAGTCACCCTATGGGCTGACTTAAGGCTAGCTCCTGCAGAGAGCTTTTTACCTTCAGCATCCTATGTGTGTAAATGTTACATGAATTTAGAAATAATGAAATTATTTTATCTTTATTCGACACCTTAATTTCTTTGCTTACATAGCTGATCTTTGTAGTTTCTTCACATTTATTTTATGCACAATTTTTATTTTCTTTTAAAATCTCTTTATGATCTCTTCACTCTTAAAAGACATTAGGGAACCTGAACTCTGTAATATTTTGAATACGCCACAGTATGTGCGCTAGAAAGAAAGAAAAAAAAAGAAGAGCAACGTACTGTGCTCTGCTTAAGTTTTAATTACTGTTTAACTGGATGATATTAATTGCAATTTCGATGAAAAGCAAAATTAAAGTTAATCCTTTAATAAAGAATTGTTTTTTTAAACCTTTCAATATTTAAATTTCCTCTAAACGAGTTATTTCATTTTTTAATCATGTGTAACTACACTAGTTACTTCAAGTTGTTTATAGTTCACTGAGATCAAAAAATGGATAGACAAACACACGTACACTGAACTTCTTTTTTTTTTTCTTTAAGTGTTTCTGGAGCAAGATCAGATAGGAGTGATAGAAGAAAGGATGAGGAGAAGGATAGTGGATAGATCAAGGCAACTGGAGATGTCGATTGACATTACATTTGAATAGCTGGATATTATAGCCCTCAGGGAAACTGGAATAGGGAAGGGAGTTCCACAGGCGAGAGGTGCGAGACATGAAGCTATTGGAGTAGAAGAGACGGCTACATTTAGGAGTTTTGACAGTGAAAGGGTGAGAGCAGGATGCCAGCCTCGTAGGGCGCTTGAACTCATGAAGTCAGAGAACCAGCGAATGCAGCTCCACGGAGCAATTACCATGAAAGTATTTGTAAAACAGACAGAGAGAGGCGACGGCGCGTCTGTGAGAAAGTGACTGTAGACAAGATGCCAGAACAGGGCCAATTATATTGCATATCCGCCTCTGGATTTTATCAAGAACCCTGAGGCAAACAGAAGGGGCTCCAGACCATATATGGCAGCAATACTCCATGCAAGGGCGAATTGTTGATTTGTAGATCTGGAGGATCGATTATGGGGGAAAAATTTCCTATATATAGGCACAGGGAGCCAACTTTCCTTGCGGTGGACAAAGCAATTGACTCAATATATTTATTTTGGAAGATCAATTTCAGCAGTTTTTAAAACCTGAAACAAATTAAGAGTTAATCTGTGAGTTTCAAGCATTAAATGGTTATTTGAAATGGAGGGCCCTTCAAGAAAAACAATTTTTAAAATGAAACCAAGCATTTTTCAGTTTAATGGAAATTAAATACCTTCATTTCACTAATGCCTCTAATCTAAATATGGATATAAAAGCATATATAAAGATATATGAACTTATTCATTTTTTTTTATTAAACTATATATAAAAAAATAAAAAAACTTATTCTAATTCTTTTATTTTTTTTTTTTTAAATTTAGTGTTCTTTCAGGATAAATTGATCATGGCTCTTGACAATTTCCTTTCTTGTAGCTTTTAAAGTTTTAGTCGTTTTCATTTAAATAAAAGTCTCTGTTCTTTAACTTTCATTCACCTTTTCCTTTTTTCTTCAATATATCTCTGGTATCAAAAATTCTCAAGAAAAAATCCTTTGAATGAATAATGCTGCACCAGAAACTTCTATTGAAACATCTAAAGATTGTTATTTTAGATTTTTGATAATTGTTAAATTTCAAATTAATTAGTTGGATTCACTGTGCATTCACTTCATGAAAAATCTTTTAGAAAAAAATGATTCCATTATCCCTCTCCTTGGGTTAAATAATCTTCTAGAAAAATCATTGTTATTATCTTTTATAATTTTACTGAAAACAATAACATTTGCACAAGATATCTATCAAGGACAAGCTATCAAGTAGACAATAGACTTTTACTCTTTAGGTCAAGTTCCAGAAAGTAAAAAATTGTTGTTGTTAGATTTCTATGTATTGTTTATAAAAAAATTGTCTTCTGAAAGAAAAATGTTTCAAAAAAAATGAAAAAAATAAAAAAATATAAAAAAAAAAAAAAAAAAAAAAAAAAAAAAAATGAAAAAAAAAAAATTGAAAAAAAAAAAAAAAAAAAAAAGATGAAAAAAAAAAATATAAAAAAAAAAAAAAAAAAAAAAAAAAATGAAAAAAAAACAAAAAAAAAAAAAAAAATTAAAAATTTAAAAAATATATAAAAAAATAAAAAAAAATTAAAATAAATTATAAATTTTTTTCATTTTTTTGAAAAAAAAAAATACAAAAAAATTTTCAACAATTTTTTGAATCTAATTTTTTTTTATTTTTATATTCATCTAATATTTATTAAATATCATATTTTTATTGATATATAATTATTTATTTTTACCAGAGCTAATTTTCAATGACCTTTCAATAAAACAAAATAATTTTGCATATATCTAAGGAAGAATTATGCTTTTGAAATCATTATTTTATCAAAAAATTTTTAAAAATGTATATGGTTTAGAAAAAAAAAAAATAAAAAATATATATATTTTGAAGCAAATCTAAAAATATTTCCTTACAATTAAGATATCTTTAAAAAAAATTTATGATTTTTGTCAAAATTTACTGGAATCAAGGAATAAACTCCTTAAATATATATTTAAATATCAATTAAAAAATAATATAAATAAATATATGCCATATATAAAAAAATGGAATTTATGCCCATATGCACATGAATGGAAAATTCAAACAGTAGGCCAGACATTTAGTTCCCAGTTGTTACACCTAGAAACAGATGTTTAATGCATGTATCCAGAATTTTCATTTTAACATTATGATTCAAAAATTAATGCATGAAGCAATCTTGTGAACTGTATGAAGTAAAAGCATTTCATTAATATATTAATTTAAAAAAAAAAAAAAAAAAATTTTCTTAATTTTTAAATGGTTTAAAATTTTGAGAGAATTAAAATGTCTTCTAGATATGGAAAACCAGGGTTTGAAATTTTTTCAAAATTATTCCAACAATAAATTTTGAATTTTTAATTATCTCTATTTTGAAATGTCCATTGATTGATTTTTTAAAAAACAAATTTCAAAATTTTTTTTTTTTATTTATCCATCTTTGAATTTGAAAATTTCACAATAAAAATTCATTATTTACTCAAATCTTTATATATTTAAAACAAAATCTTAGATTTTTCAATAAAACATGTCACCATTTCAAAATTAATATTAAAGGAAAGAATAAAATAAAAATGAATAAAATAAAAAAAATAGATAAAAAAAAGAAAAAACAAATAAAAAAAAAGATTTTAAAAAATTTAAAATAATATATATAAAAAATCTATGACATTATAAATTAAGAAAAAGAAAAGGAAAAAAAAAAGAAAATTTGAGAAAAAGAAAAAAAAAAAAATATTATAAAAAACTGGATTTAAAATGAAAAAAAATTATTGGGATAGCAATTGAATTTAAAAAAAGAAAAGAAAAAAAATATGGGAGAAAAAAAAAAATTGAAAAAGAATGTCTTCATTTAATCTTGTTTGGAAAAAAAAATTAAAAAAGAATTAAAAGGAGAAAAAGAAAAAAAAAAAAAATCTGAATTAAGAAATTATTAGAAATCAACAAAAGATTCAAAGGAAAAAAAAAAAAACCAAAAAAAAAAAAAAAAAAAAAAAAATAAAAAAAAAAGAAAAAAAAAAAAAAATATAATTTTAAAACAAAACAAAAAAAAAATAAAAGGAAAAAAAAATTAAAGAAAAAAATAAAGAAAAAAAAAAAGAAAAAAAAAAGAAAAGTATAAAAATGAGAAAAAGAAATAGAAAAAAAAAAAAAAAAAAAAAAAAAATGAAATAAAAAAATATCTTTTTTTCACATTTTTAAAAATTTAAAATTTTGTTTTTGGAATATTAAATTTTATTTTTTTTGAGATTTTTTTTTTTATTCCATCAGAATCAGGATGATTTTTAAAAATATATATTTATGACAAGGAAACAAGACATTAACAAAAATGAGAATTATAAATCCATTTTAATGAATATTCAAAAAAATTTGAACTTTTATATTATAAATAATGCTTCCAAACATTTATTTTCTGATTTTGCATACTATAAAAAAAATCCTTTCTAAGAAAAAAAATATTTAAATTGAAAATTCATTATTTTCTCATGAACATATTTAAAATATTCTAATAAAATTATATCCTTAATAGTAATTTTAATACATTGTCATTCATTAAGAATACAAATCTTGGGTAAATATTCACTGCCAATAATTATAAAAAAATCAAAAAATGAAGTTGATTTTTATTCTTTTTTAAATTTTGCTCAATTTTGTGAAAAAACCCAAATTGAAACAATTTCAACTCCAATAGAAAAAAATATTTTAACTTCTTTAAGGACATATCTGTTGTGATGAAATATAAAAAAAAAAAAAGAATTTATAAATTTATTATTTCTTTATTTAAAGAAAATTTTCCTCAAAGTTGGACCCTATTTATTTTTATAGATTATTTATTTTAATAAAAGATAAATCTTTTTAAAGTGTTTGCAGAATTTTAAAAGAAAGATTTTAAATACTTTACTTGGATGACAGGGACTTTGAGGAATGTTCAGAAAACAACATTTTCAAAAAAAAAATAAATTCAAGAAAATTAATTTTATTTTGATGGACTACAAATATTGAAAATAAAATTTTGAAATTAGTTTCAACTGATATTTGCAAGTTATAAGTAAACATGAGATGGTCAAAACAATTGTCATAAAAGTAAAAACTCATCAATCTGGATATGAATAGTTTGAGATTTAATAATCATTGAGAAAAAAATAATCCTTTCCCTAGTCTCATAAGATATTAAACACAATCATACTATTTTAATAAAAAAAAAATGAATATTAGACACTTCATGTCAACAAAACAAATTACAATGTTGTTTTCTTTTTTTAATTCATATATATATATATATATATATATATATATATATATATATATATATATATAGATAGAAATAGAATAGAGAAGATACCTTTTTCTTTTTAATGTTTATATATAACCCTGAATTGTAAAAACTGTCAATATCCAAATTATATAAATATATAGTATGAAAGATTATATTCATTCTTTCTGGAAGATTCCTAAAGCCAATAAGCAAAATGATTTTTCATACTATTATTATCCAACAAAAAATGTAAACAAATCCATCGTTCACCAAACTGCTATAAAACAAATCTAATTTTGTCTTTATTTTGCTTTATCAAGTTTTTTTTTTCTCAAACATTTTAAAAAAAAGATTATCCATTCCAAAAATTTAAAATTATTTGTTCAAATGAAAATTTTTAATTCTCTAATGCCAACAATTCAATTGAAGATCCAAAATATTGTACTAAATTTATTAGGTAAAAAAAAAAAAAAAAAATAAAAATTTTTGTGTAAATTTGATAAAATTATATATATTTAAATATATATATATATATATATATATATAAAATGGCCACTCATATTCAAGGATACCTGTCTACTAGGGTGGCTAGCCAATCCCTATTGCAGATGCTTGCTCAGGCACATTTGTGTTTGTTCAACACCCACAGAGCCCACCTGTGGTTTTTATACTGCAACTATGCTGAGCAGACCTTAGTTACAGTTTCTGGGGAGAGTGCATGTTATCTAGCATGATCAACAATTTGAACAAGGCCAGCACATGACTCAAACCCTCAGCCATGATGACTTGTGACTTTCACTCACTAGCACAGCTATGGACAGCCCCAAGGGTTCTGTCTACCCAATTTCACTCACAAAAACTTGGGTCAACCTGTGGTATGGTTTTCAGGCTGGGTCTTTTCAAAGGTGCTACATGCTGGGATGCGCCACACACACCCTCCATGTGTCCAATAACATCAGGAATATATCCTTCCTGATAAATATATATATATGGTGAGATTCATTCTTAGCGGATACAACCTGGGTTTTTCATGGTCAAAATTAAAACTTAGCGTGCACTGATATAAAAATTAAAGTCTCCAACTGATGTTGAATCAGTTGAGTTTCTGTCCCAGCTTGAAGCAACTGTGTGTCCAGCCACACTGAATAGCTGTGATACAGCAAGACTGTCCGTGGATGACATATTACACACCCACACAGCAGCAACAGAAATCCATAGTGAATGGTAATTTTCAGCCCCTTACCTAATGTCATTTTCAAACCTTGTGTCACATACACACAGTAGATTAATTGAAGCCTTTTGTTTTTGTTTTTTTAACTGATTATCTGGAGAACTTATTGATCGAGTCAGCATTCCCAAATCAAGTGACTTCACTTAAGCTCTGCAGAACTTCCAAATGGAAGAATTCCAAGAATTCCAAACACTAAAGACTTTGCCTTAATACAATTCTAAGGAGCAGTAACTGTTGGGAATGACTAAGAACAAAAGAAAGGGGTTTAAATCCTGATATTGCCATACAAAAGAATTATGTGGACCATGAAGACCTCATCAACAGGGCAGGGAAGCTTTGATAAGAGAGAGGAGGAGGGAGCGAGAGAAGGACAGAGAGAGGAAGACAGAAAGAGAAGGACAGAGAGAGGAAGACAGAAAGAGAAGGACATAGAGAGGAAGACAGCAAGAGAAGGACAGAGAGAGGAAGACAGCAAGAGAAGGACAGAGAGACAAAGACAGCAAGAGAAGGACAGAGAGACAAAGACAGCAAGAGAAGGACAGAGAGACAAAGACAGCAAGAGAAGGACAGAGAGAGGAAGACAGCAAGAGAAGGACAGAGAGAGAAAGATAGCAAGAGAAGGACAAAGAGAGAAAGATAGCAATTATATATGTTGCTATCTCCATGCTCATCTTGATTGATATACACACATTTCACACCACTATACTCTGCCTTCTTCAGACTTCTCTCTTTGTACATTGGAACCATTTTTGAATTTCAAACAAAACCCTTTATTCAATCCACAAGTGTAAAAATGAGAAACTTCTGCTTTCTTGGTTTAGCTGATATCATTTAAGACTCCCTTATTTTATTAATCCTTAGTGTTACCTGTCCTTTTCTTCCACTGGACCGGAGCCTATGACCTTTCAGCACTACCCCACCTGGGAATTGAACACACGACTGCTAGAAAATCTAATAAGTTTTAATCAATGCTTGATCCATTAAACTCTTTTTCTATTCTTCATCTCAAAAATTTTTTTCTCACCATTATCTTCTACGACAAAGCTGAACAAGCCAGTTTTTGTTTTTAGAAGTTTTCTTATTTTTATGCCGACCAAATTCTCAACCTTTTATCACTTTTATTTTTCCTAATCAAAAGTGACCAATAATTGGTCACCTGGTTTGTCTCCAAAAATATTAAGAGAAAAACAATCCACAGAAACTTAAAAACAATCAAAACATTTAAAAAAAGCAAAAAAGAGGAGTGGAAAAAAAAAAAAAAAAAAAAAATTCTAGGCAGTGAAAGAAGCAAATTTTTGTTTTATGGCAAAACACAGACAAAAATATAAAGTGATTTATTAAAAGATAATAAATAGAAATAAAAGCGTAGAGAGTTTTATTATGGATAAATTGTTGTCTAAATTATGCAAAAATGAAAATAACACTGTCATCTCATTTTAACAGATATATTTACCAAAATATGCACATAAATATCTTGAAATACTAAAGAGTAAATCTATTCAGTAAAATCATCATTGGCTTCAACCATGGCCTCCAGACGACTTCAAAATCTCCTGCAACACTTCTGTCTTACCCCTAGCATTTTCACTCCACAGCCATAACACTTTGACCAACTTAATGTGGCCTTTAAATGCTTTCTGCTTAAAGTTGGTTTCTTCAATGAAATGAATCTCATCTGTTCATGTTCTTGATTCAGGCACTTAATGTTTTTATATATATATATATATATAATTATTTAAAAAAAATAAAAAAATTTATAACATAAATATGTCATAAAATCACTCCAAAAATAGCCATTTTGTTTCCACACCCCTGGTGTCTTATCAAGTGATCTTGACAAGTAATCTTTTTTTTAAATAATTATATCTGCTCTACTTTGTATTGAGCACTCTTTTAAGAATAGTAATTGTTGGTTATTGGAATTCATTCCATATATACCAATTATATACTTGTGTGTGTGTGTGTGTATATATATATATATATATATATATATATATATTCAGGATGTTGCTGATTATAGCTCTCCACAATTTCCTGTCCTTTGGAGCTCTTAATAAACTGTCTTTTTGTCATCTCTCCTAAACCTTGCTCTGCCATGCATTTACTAAATTTCGCTAGGTAGGTTATACATCATTTTCCTCTGGCCCTCTTGCCTTCAATCTGTCTTGTTAGTATCAAATTTTCCAAGCCCTTTCCCCTAGAGATTTCAAATCTTCCTGATGTTAAGTATTAGTGTCCTTTTGTTCGTTTTGTTTATATTTTTCTCTAAAACTGTAGTTGCTCACATGTTCAGTCTAAAGTATTCTCAGTATCCTTCTGTAGAATCACATTTTTGTTGCTTGAAGTTTTCATCCGTGAGGAGATGATCCATCATTCACTGGCACCTCCAATCATCAATAATTTAAATGCAATGCCAATCTAATGACATCAATTGGAACAAATCAGACACATCCATCACTTGTCTCGTCTTCTTTCATGGAGATTTCTGCTGTCCTGATCAGTCTCTGTATTATCCCATGCTGCAGTTCTTGAAGGCGACCATAATTTGGTCAATTCAAAATATTCCAGTGCTCTGAGACTGAGAGGATTTCTGAAATGTCACTTAATATTCTAAGTTCCTTAATGATTGCTCGCTGGTTTATATTCTTGGCTATCTTCACTATCATTACTCCTGGTTTCTTTGGAAATTTTCACCATAATTTCAAGTAACTAAATAATGCAGGAATTTGATATCAGAATTTAGCTTATATTTAGGGGAAAAAAATTGTCTGTTTTAACAAGAATATTTGCCTTTTAGTGGGGGAACAGAAAATAGAAAAAAAAAGTCAGGTGGCATAACTACTTTTGGATGTTGTCTTGCAGCTTTCCATATTCGGAACCGTTGCTAAAAACATGATAATTAGGCATGAAAATCATTAATATGGCCTAAGTTAATCTGTAGGCAGCACAATAAATATTATCTACTTATCAAATGGCAATTATTAGAAATTTACAATAGTCTAAAATGGCTTAAGACTTTTGCACAGTATTGTGTATATACACACACTATCTATACATATGTAATGGGCAGTTTTTGGTATGTATGTCTGTGTCTAAAAGTAAAAACTACAGTAATTAATGACAAAATAAATATATATACAGACTCATTATCACCCAA
>CAHIKZ030001908.1:600000-640000 GCA_903632075.3 Acanthosepion pharaonis
CGATTCCCTTGAAATGACTCAAATGAAAAAAATGTACATAACTTCCTAAATCTGTAGGATTATATAACCTTGTCTGCTGGGAGACTTCTCTTAACACCCACTAAGCGGCATTGTATAAAGTAGTATTAAAGCAAAGGAATCAAACTCTTTTCCTCCCATCAATCAAAGGATGCTGTATTAACAGGGCTTGTTTTTTTTCTACTCTTAAACCCCAGATTAGCCACAGAATATTCTGACCTTTTCCAAGCTAAATTATTCTGTATATAAAAATACACCCATGTATATGCTGAGATATTCAACCAAAGGTCATTACTATTGATAACCCCTTTTCTTTATAGATTCTTTTGGCTGAGATCAAATTGTAGTATCTGTTCAGCTTAATCTGGTTCTTTCTCTGTCCACTTCAATCTTTCCTTTTTTCTTCCCATTTTCTCACTGAAACCAAATAATGTCTTTTCCTCTCTTTCCACAAAATTATAAGCAGAATAATCCATTATTTATGAAGTGTGATGGTCACGCAAACCTAATGATGGAAGGGAAAAGCACAATTATAACAGGATAAGAACTAGTTGAGATATCCCTAGACATGGACAGTGGAATGAGAAAAGTCTAGCCCCAGTGCATGTAACACAAATGCAGACCCATGTGCATACATATGGAGGTGGGTGCACATGGATACAAAAGAGAATTAAGAGTCTAAAATCTAAAAAAAACAAAAAAAAAAACACAATCACAAATAAGATGGTAGGTTTTAAAAAGTGCTTAGAATTGGGAGAATGTCAATCAACATATCCATACGAAGACATACTGTGCTTAGGCTCAATGCTGGATAATCACTCTCCAGTGGGATTATGCATAGCCGTCAAAATCTTATTTACAGACATTATCCACACCCTTGTGTGGCCACATCACATGATCAACATTGACCAATGAGATTGCTGGCTCATTGCACACAGTGTTCTGTGTTCTCATGATTGCAGAAGGCTTATTGCCTGGGGCAGGGAAAAATCATAAGGAAAGTCTGTGTAGCAGGGTAAGGTTGAAATACTCAGAGAATTTGACATGGGTTTTCTTACATGTATTGACAGTATCATTCTGTTTGAACTGTAATTTTTTTGCAAAAAATTGATAGCATTGTATGTACAACCATTGCATTCAAGTAACAAAACAGACTGTCACCATCTGGTGTTGATATCTGTGTCCACACTACTTATATTTACATACACTATCTTGGATATTGAGCATACTTGTCCAGTAAATATAGCATACATTAAAACTATATGCATAAATATATGTATAAATAACTATATATAACTAATACTGAAATAATATCTAGTTTTTTTTTTTGAATTTCCAAATTAGTTGTTTTATATAATAGTTAAGTTTACTAAAGTTCAACCAACTTTGTTCAGCTTCAGGTGGCTGAGTTTTGAATTCATAGTTGGCCTTCTCCCAGACGAGTTGCCAGTCTGCTCTGCTATTTAACTTACAGCTAGAGAAGAAGAGATGGATTCATACCTTTTCCAATGATTTTGTGTGAAAGTGAATGCAACAAACTAAGTTGGAATTTTAATTTGGCACACCAATTTGACATTCCATACTGATAACTGCTCTGCTATATGCACATCCAGATTACAGATAACAAGTTTAAATTGATATTATTGTTAAGTCCATGTTTCCCTCATATTTTTCCATAGAAGTACTTGATTTCTTAAAGTCATGTTCATATTTTTTCTCTAGGCTATTTGTGTGAAAGTAAATGCAGTGAAATTAATCGGGATATGAAGTCGGTTACAAGAGTAAACAAACGCAACAGAACAGTCCTGACCTGGCATCTCTGCTTCAGTCACTTTCACACCACCATAATGTATCTTCCCTGTGCCTTTTCTATAAATACTTTTCTATAAATACTTTCTGATGAACTTTCTGCTATTGGGGCTAGTTTTTAGAATTGTTGTTTTATTCCCCTCCCTGCACAGACAATGAATTGTAAATATGGAGAATAGTTAGTATTTTCATAGAGACAATGAGGTATTATGGTGGTTGTAGTAAGAAAGGTATATATGAATGTGTTGTTTTGGTGTAAGGAATATTGTTCATACGATTGGGTCAGTGTTTGTGGCTAGCTAAGTTATAGTTAAGACAGACGAAGACCGTCCTTTCCCCAATCCCCTTTTTGGCCATGTGCCACATTTCTGTATTAAACAGAATAAATATCACTTTCTGCTATGGTATGTAGACTATGAATTTAAGCGCAGTACTAAATTGGCGACAAGGTACCATCATCATTTTGCAGTTGAATTGGTTATATGCAACCAAAAATTCTAACAGTTTCTTCTCTCACATTTCTCACTTGTGGAGTTCTCTTCTGACTTCTTGCTTTCCAGCCAACTTTGATCTTCAAAAATTTAAATACAATGTCAATCATTATCTTCTGTCTTGTTTGATTACTCTTCTTTTATTGCTTTTGCTCCTTAATAATGTTTCTTTTTTCTTATTCTTTCACACTCAGTAACCCCTTGTGTCTTTACTGCTTTGCTTAGGGTGAAATGATAAAAAAAACGTTAAAATTCACAGTTACATCAATTATGGCCAAACAAAACATCAGACTCTTTAGAGAAAAAAAAAAACAAAACAAGTAAGCAAAAACAAACAAGTAAGAAAAAAAAAAAAAAAGGAACAAAAAAATTTTGTAAAAATGTCCGAACTGTGACAAGAACTGATGAAGAATTTGTACTCAACTGTGATCCTTATAAAACAAAGATAAAACTGCTAAAAAAAAAAAAAAAAAAAAAAAAAAAAAAGTTGAGGAAGACTAAACCACAACAATTTGTAAATAAAAAAAAAAGGAAACAAAACTGATAGTTATTTGTTTTTCTTACTTTTCTTATGACAATAAACAATGTGGTACTTCTTTAGCTGATTACAAGGACATTAGAGACAAAAGAAAGGAATATTGCAAACTTCAATTTGGACAGAATCTCTCCACGACAAGAACTACAACATTTACAGACAAACAAACATTTCTCTCCAATTGATCCTCTTTGAGGTCAGTTTGAAACAAGAGAGAGCAAATGTCAATCTCAATCTGGCATGTGAAAATAAAACATCTTTTTTTCACTTTAAACGTTACTTTTAGCGGATACCAATATTTGAATAGACATTTAATTTATTTTTTTTTTTAAACAGTATTTTATTTTCGTCTACCAACCTGAATATTTGAGAAATCTTATTAAAGAAAAATGTGCATAGCTCTTTAATAAGTTTTCTCAAATATTCAAGCCAGTATCAAGGTCATGTCCACCTTTCTAGGCATCAAGGTCATGTCCGTCTGCCTTTCTAGGCAGCAAGGTCATCTTTCTAATAGATTGTTTAAAAATTGCATATTCAGCTCTTTGTTTTACCTCAGATACCTTAAAACCATTATTTACCATTCTCCTCCAAACAAATAATTTTCTTTTTCCAATGTTTCTCAGCCTTTAGCATCAATACTAAAAGTTTGACAACTGTTGTTAAAAACTTTTGGGACAGTGGACAATATGGACAATTTTTGCATTTTCTTCCTTACTCCCACCAAAAAGAAGAATGTAAGAATGCTGGAAAAACCCCAGACAAAAATTAAATTTTCCTTGTCTGTCATATTCAATGAAACATGTATAAAAGAAAGGTTGCTGCCCATATATTATTATTATATAACATTTTCATTATCAGAAATTTGATTAAAGGCAGAATGCACTTAAAAAATATACAACCATTCTTAGGTGACCATTATAGATGAGTTTGTTTGCCATGAAATTTTGTTTTAAAATTTATAGATTTTTTTATGTCCCATTATTAAAACCCACTTTACAACAAAAGCATTTTGTTTGAGCATAGTCTTGAAGCCAATATGCTATAAATACATTGTTCCATTCTGTTCGAAGATTCTCAAGGTCAAAAAAAAATAAAAAAAATAAGGAAATGAAAAAGATGCACCAAATTATAGCGCCTGTTCAGAGAGTTCATTTCAATTCTAATTACAAGTGGAAAGGTTTTCTCAAGTGACAAATTATTCCCTCCATTAAGATAATAATCATGCGGTATTTCGTAATATGTAGAAATACGCAAGACTGCTTCCTTTATATTTGTTTTTTTTTTTTTTTTTAAATTATTGGCTGGACTTTTCATAGAAGAGCGAGGCATTTACCCAGGTTTTGCTTTTTTGACACTAATTAGGAAAGTGACAATTTCAGGGATAATTCTAGGATATAAATGCTTTTTATTTTTCCTGTTGACATCCATAGGGATCTGGTGGTGTGACATTTGAATTAATCCAGCAACTGCTTTAAAAATCTAAAAACATTTGCAGCAAGAGTTGACTTACTCTCTCTTTTTTTTTTTTTTTTTAAACCTTTCGCACACATACGCCAACAAGCACAAATCATTTTATATAAAAATCAATTTGATTAGCTTGGCAACAAACTATCAATGTGGATTAAGAAATTCAAGTTTGCATTAAAAATTTTAATTTCCTCAATAGAAAGAGGAATGATAACTAGCCAGTGATTTCCCCCCCACCCCTCTTTCCCATGTTTTTGTCTTTTTCTAGTTCCTGCTTGTGGTGATGACAAGCAACTGAATCCTTAACTTTCTCTTATTTATCTGCAATGATAATATATATATATATATATATATATATATATATATATATATATATTAGGCAGCAAGTATTCATTGAAAGAAGTTTTATTAAATCTAACTGACAAGGTATGTCTAAAAATTGAAAAAATACAAGACATTTTGAAGACCTTGTTGGTTGAATTATATATATTATACAGGTTGATGAGTTTCAAAATGTATCAGGTCATCCCATAAGTTCTGTCCGAATTTTTACTTTTTGTTAAAATGAACGAAATCTAAAGAGTATTTTATAATGTCTAATGGAGCTGAACATTATTTTTATGTTTAGATGCATTTAAACTGATCAAATTTTATTTCAGAGAACAATAAAATTAAATTTTGTTTGATTAAAACCCTGCTAACATGGAAGTACCCAAGAATCATTTGAGGCACATAATGCTTTATGAGTTTAAGAAAGAAAACTCAGCAGCCGAAGCGGCTAGAAACATTCACTCAGTTTATGGAGAGGAATGTGTGAATGAAAGAACTTGCAGAAGATGGTTTGCAAAATTCAGGTGGAGATTTCACCCTTGAAGATGAAGACTGAACCGGACGTCCAGTTGAGTTTGATAAAAAGCTTCTTGAAGCAGCCCTTGAAGAAAATCCTGCTTTATCAGTTGAGGAATTGGCAGTGGTTCTCAGTTCAAACCATACAACTGTTCATCGTCATCTTCAACAACTTGGAAAAGTTCCTAAACTTGGAAAATGGGTACTTCATGAATTGTCTGAAAACAACCTCAAGTCCCGAGTTAACATCTGCTCTTCTCTCTATTCTCGCCAACTTGTTTCACCTTTTTTGGATAGACTTGTGACTGGCGATGAAAAATTAATCTTTTATCGAAATGCTAAGCATCGTAGACAGTGGCTTGGTAAAAGGGAAGGACCCCAGCCACAGCCAAGAAGGGAACTTCATGGGCAAAAGGTTCTTCTTTCAATCTGGTTGGACTGCTAAGGAATAATCCACTTTGAATTCTTACCACCTAATGCAACAATCAATGCTCAAATATACCATCAGCAATTAGAGCGTTTGAACCAAGCTTTGAGGAAAAAAAGACCTACGAATCGAAAAGAGGTGATGTTTCATCAGGACAATGCGCGACCCCACACAGCAAGAATTAAGTCACAAAAGATCGAAGAACTTGGTTGGGAGAAAATTCCTCATCCACCTTATTCTCCCGATCTTGCTCCTTCAGACTACTATTTGTTTCGTAGCTTACAGAATCATTTGGAAGAAACAGCTTTTATAACACAGGAAAAGGTTAAAACTGACATTTGTGAGTTCTTCAAATCAAAGCCAAAAGAATGTTGGTCACTTGTTTTCTTTATTCAAAATTCGAACAGAACTTATATGCTGACCTGATAGTATCGACATCATTTGAGGAGCAGGGGCTGTATCGCTTACAAAATATGTAGAACAACAAAACTAAAAAAGCAGACACAGAGAAAAGATAAATAATTAGGTTTCATTGATAAAAACTGGTTGTACTGAAAATTAGAAGCAAAAACACTGAAACTGAGCTGCACTAGAGAAAGAAAATCTGTGATAGATATTGATGCTAACATTGATTGAATGGCATGCTAATCACAAATTGCCTTTTTTTCTTTGTGTGTGTGTGTATATATATATACACACACACACATATATATATATATATATATATATATATATATATATATACACACACACACACACAAACAAAACTCAGGGCCTGGATACAGGTTCAAGCATAAAACAGATTGTCAGCACTCAGTATTGTCCACAGTGTTCATTCTTGTATTTATAATCTTTCGAGAATTTACAACTTAAAGGAAAGAAAAAACATCGAGGTATATTTTATGAGTTTTTGGACCGGAAGAATGGAATCAGTGAAAGATCGAGGAACAAAAAAACTTTTACCATTTGAGTACTGAAGTACTGACATGTCATGCTAAATATGGTTGAGTCGGGTTCATTACATTTACTTAACGGGCAGATACTCTTGTCAGAGGTATGAATCCTTCTTTTCTTCTTGCCCAGCTATGGGTTGAATAACAAGACAGACTTGGCCCTATAGCCTTGGTTGGCAACCAGTCTACCGCAGAAAGAAACTGCAGTCTACTGTGGAAAAATCTTCTGCATAGTCAGTAATGACCCGAAAGGGAAATGGTCAGACAAGTATGACCTGAACTGTGAATGCAAATAAAGGTAGGAAGAATATATTGCGTCAGACTCCAATTCAAAAGCCCAATACTTATGTTCTTGAATATCAACATTTTCAATCCTCTTACCATCGCTGTATACACACACACACATATATATATATATATATATATATATGCATGCATGCAGTAGCTTGACTATATATATATATATATATACACACACACACACCTCAGGGCCTGGACACAGGTTCAAGCATAAAACAGATTGTCAGTACTCAGTATTGTCCACAGTGTTCATTCTTGTATTTACATGCTCTATCCCTGATATTGAACACTTTTACGCATAACTATACCATGTCTATAAATTTTTTTTTTTTTTTATATCATATTGACTCCATAATGACTATATGTATATGATTCTTGAATATGGGTGGAGATGGTTTACTTTAATAAAAAAAAAAAAAAAAAAAAAAAAAAATAAAAAAAAAAAAAAAAAAAATTACCAACTTCAGAGAATTTACATTAGTCAGACTATTGTCCCTCATCTTTTTAGCCATATTTATTAAAAACAACAATTAAATCCATTCCGGCCCGCTTTTTTCAGGTTGGTTGGAATTTCGAACTGAACCCTTTATTTCGATAAATGATAACAGCAAAAATTGCAATATGAGCACTGGTAAAAATGATGCTGAAAACATGAGGTTTATAATACTCAGAAGTTCATACCCAGATGTCCTCAAGGACACATGGCACAGTGGATAAAGGCGTTGGTTAGATCCAGTGACAGACCCAAAGAAGGTGAGTTCAATTCCTGGTTAAGGCAGTGGAGAACTTTCAGGAGATAACTGATAACTGACATC
The DNA here is from genome assembly GCA_903632075.3 of Acanthosepion pharaonis. NCBI lineage: Eukaryota > Metazoa > Mollusca > Cephalopoda > Sepiida > Sepiidae > Acanthosepion > Acanthosepion pharaonis. The sequence goes on from CAHIKZ030001908.1 coordinate 607,662, forward strand.
CATCAAACATGGCACGTGGAATTAGAACAGTCTACCCCAGTGATCGAAATAAAGGGTTCAGTTCGAAATTCCAACCACCTGAAGAAGGCCGGAGCGTACAACGGCCGAAACGTTGTGACAAATATGGCGACAAAGATGAGGACAATAGTCCGACTAATGTAAATACTGTACATAATACCTCATCTCAGAAATATAGACAGACTTCAGAGAACTTATCCACAATTACAATCCCAAAATAAATCAATTTGCTGGAAAATTAGAAAAAGTACAATAAAAATTGTTAGACAGACCTTGTCAGTTAGATTTGATAAAACTTCTTTCAATGAATACTTGCTGCCTATATATATATACTAGCAATAGAGTAATTTGTTTTGTTTTTTTTACGAATTGGTCAAACCCAAACAAAAACATTGTTTTCAATCGTTATGAGTCTACCGATTGAATAGAATTTTATTATAAACAATTGTCTTTTAAATGGGATTTTTAAAGCATTCTGAATGTAAAAATAAAGAAAAAAAAAGTGTGCAAGACAATAATAAACACTACCTTTAAAAAAAAAAGTGAAGTTTTGTTGAAATCGGTTGAAAAATGTAGAAACCAATCCCATCTATAAACGAACAAAAACACACACACAAACAACCTGGGTTTTATAATAAGTATAACTCGATATGAGTTGTCCCCCCCTTCATTTTCCTGATGCCTCTTAATCGTGTTTTCAAATTGATTTCGTGCAAAAACAATTGTGTTTTTCCAATTCTTGGCGCTGTCAGAATGACCGCAAGGTAATTTTACGTAGTAATGTGAAGTTTTGTTGAAATCGGTTAAAAAATGTAGAAAATCCGATCCAATATATAAACGTACAGACACACACACAATCTGCGTTTTATAATAAGATATATATATATATATATATATAGAGAGAGAGAGATATTAATTACCATTGCAGATAAATAAGAGAAAGTTAAAATCAACTCAATGCAAACAAAAAGAGAATTTTTTTTTTTTTGTAATACTAAAGTTCAATCAAAACAAGGCTCAAGAGACACTTAAGGTTGAGCGTTACTGAATGAATTGTGTGATATGAATGCAAGAGTAGGAAATGAGGATAGATAAGGATTTTGTTTTAAGAAACAAAGTATTTAAATCTATGACACTATATCGTCATCTGTCCTAAAAATGTTGTCGACATTAAATAACCCATTGAGGTTGATATGCCGTAAAACAAAATAAACCAAACCAAACCACGATATTGTCATCAGCATCTGATTAACAAGAATATAGTTGAAAACAGTGACACAAAATGATGAAGAATTTGACCAATCTGTTAATCTGCAAAGATTTCTTGTCTCAGCAGATATGAAAAATCTCTTAAAATCATTCCACCAGGAAATGCAGATACTCGTGGACAGAACCTTTTGATATTAATATTTACATGCTCATAAATGTTTAATATTCTGGAAGTAGGGAAGAGTGAAATAAGAATAATACGGATGATAATTAACCCTTAATTTTTTCTATCTCCCTTTTAAAAGACAAAAAAATCAATCCCTTTTTATTAATTAAATATCAATTACCTTTAAATAATTCTCAGGTTTACTTTCATTCTTTGAGCTTATATATATATATATATATATATATATATATATATATATATATATATATATATATATTACACATACAAATGAATGAAGAGCACACATTGAAAAGAAAATTCATTTTAAAACCTTCACTGCAAGTTGTTCAATAATAAAGTCATTCTTGGATGCTTCCTGTTAAATTGTCGGGATGCCATGCTGAGTAATTACCTGTACTGGCATCTCTCCAGGCAATAAAGATAGAGTCCATTCAGGGAGGCATGAAGAGAAAGAGAGAGAGGCAGGAAGAGAAAGAGAGAGAGGCATGAAGGCAGAGAGAGAGAGAGCATGAAGAAGTGAGAGAGAGAAATGAGAGCAGCTTAAGAGAGAGAGGCAAAGAGAGAGAGAGAGGCATGAAGGCAAAGAGAGAGAGAGATGCATGAAGGCAAAGAGAGAGAGAGATGCATGAAGGCAAAGAGAGAGAGAGAGATTGAGAGAGGCATGAAGGCAAAGAGAGAGAGAGAGAGATTGAGAGAGGCATGAAGGCAAAGAGAGAGAGAGATTGAGAGAGGCACGAAGACAAAGAGAGGGAAAAAAAATTAAACATTTAGGTTAAAATTTCGACTTCTGTCTCCAGTAGCAATGCTTTCAACTGTTAAGCAACTTCCACCTCCTATTAAAGACAAAATGGAAATTGTAATTTTGTAAATCCACTAAAAATAACATTTAATAATAACAAAAAGTGAATGAAATTTGTCGACTTAATAAATAAAAATCTATTACTTCCTTACAAATATCCAATATGCTTCCTTTGTTTGAGAAAAATAATATTGCTGATGGAAACTATTCTTTCTTTTAATATGCCAGACAGACTACTATATTTCTACAGAATCAAGTATGCCAAATATCCAAACACACATGGCCTAATGATTGTGTTTAATCATGAAACAGACCGTCGTCGCTGGGTGTTGACCTCACATCCACTTTTATATTTATATATTTTAATTTCTTGCTTAAACGTTATTTTTAACGGATACCCATATTTGAGAGATCATGTTTTTATTTATTTGTTAAATAGTATATTCATTTATTTCCATCTGCTGACCTGAATACTCAAATACAGGGATCCATTAAAAATAATTTTTCAGATTAATAAATAAAAAATCCATTACTTAATATTTAAATTAAAATTAATTATTCATGTAAAAAAAATGAAATATAATTTTCCCAACACAAGACAATAGAATGCTCATGAATGAATGACAAGATATGTCTAGAAACCTGGAAGTCAAAATGGCTGCAATTAAAAGAAAGAAAAAAGAGCTAAAGAATGAGTGTAGAGTGAAAAAAACAATATAAAGGACAAATAACCACAACATTCTACATGTACGCACAGACAGGAGCATGGGCAAATGCACACACACACATACACTATGAAAAAAAAAAAAAAGAATCTTGCACTAATGAAAAGTGCATATAAAAAAGAAAAATTGAGAAGTATAATCAGTCAATTGTTGATACTCCTTAATAAGTGGATGGACTACCATAATTCCTCATGTATAATATGCATTTTTTCCTAAAATATAAGCAAAAATCAGAGGTGCATATTATGCCCAGCTACAAAAAAAATCTTTTAAAAATTGCTGTTTCATAGCTCAATTTCAGTTGCAAAATGACTACCCACCACAAACATACAACAATTTGACACTAACATTCGGCAATTACAACCCCATAAGGATGTCAAATAAAATCATATATACCTAACAATACTTACAAATGTAAAATAAAGTAATAATTATAAAATTAAATTAGAATAATAATTAAAATTTTTTTTTTTTTAAATAAAAGCAGCAAACGCTGACTGTAAGGAAATTGGAGAGGTACAATTTATAGGGTTTGATTACCAAGCAAAGGGTGCATATTATGCGTGAGTAGATGCATTTTCCAACACAATTTTAGGGGTGCGTATTATGGATGAGGGTGTATTATACATGGGGAATTACAGTAATTCCTGGAGGGTCTATTTATAAAACTCTGGAATCGGGATGTTGAAGGCAACATCAATCATCTCAGTGATGAACCTTTTGCTTATATGTGAGAGAGAGAGAGAGAGAGAGAGTTAAATAGCAGTAGGGAGGTTCACATTCTAAAAATCATAAGTATTAACAAAAAGTTCAAAATCAGTTAAACGTTCTAACATTGGGGAATAAGAAACCATTTTTTTAAAAAATTCTTATCACAATTTGCAATCAACAATATATTAATACACACTGAGATAGAGTCTTAAGTGTCCTTTTGTTGAATTAAGAAAAAAGTGATTGGTCTAGACTAATAGGGAAGCACAAATAATTACCATATTTTGAGGTCGACTAAAGTCGATCTGATCTCAATGCTGATTTTCTTTTTTGACACATAACACAAAGAACACAAATTCTTTTCTGAGTTAATATATGGTTTTATCCTTCATATATATATATATATATATATGCATCATCAAACCAACTATATTTTATTAAATGATATAAATTCAGCCAGATATATATATATGCATCATCAAACCAACTATATTTTATTAAATGATATAAATTCAGCCAGACAATTCGATAATAAAACAGACATTTAAAGGAAAATAAAAAAAATAAGCAATAAAAAAGTGAAAAATGAAGTAGGGATTTTAATTTTATTTTTGAAATGTCTGGTTTATTATTAAATTGTCGAACTTAGATTCATATCATAAAAAAAAATGTTAGTTTTTTTATATATATATATATATATATATATATATATATATATATACACAGTGTTGAAATAAATTTATAACCGATCATATGATAACTCATTAAATCTTTTCCTTATTATTTATTTATATTGCTCTGTATATAAATTTATACATTGAGCTCTTATCATAGAGTTAACTTTTTAATAGTTTTATATTATTAAAAAGACCTCCTGTGAATAATCCCTATGTGTTTTTTTTTGTATTATATAACAAATATAGCAAAAACATATTAAATTGCATACATTTATATACTAATGGCATTTTACATTTCTACCAATTTTGGTCAATCCCTTATATTGAAACCTTTGTTTTGCAAAAATTACTTAACTGCAACAGATAAATTTTAAAATTCTAAAATGATTATAACAGAGTGCATTTGCATGTGTTTAAAAAAAAACAAAAAAAAAAACAAAAAAAAAAAACAGAAAAAAAACTCACTATCACCACAGAATGCAGATTTTATCAAAGTTACATTATGTTGTCTTTATAATTTAACTCTGAAGATGATTTTAGAAAAGGTCGAAAGTACTTGGGTTAAAAAAAAAAAAAAAAACTATGGTGCCTTCCTTGATGAATTTCATCTTAACATCAAGAAACTGATTAGACAACTCCAGTTTTTTTTCTGAATCCTCTGCACTGTCCTCAGATTGGCACCCAAACACTCTCAAATATTTGTATTAGAGTTTCCGGTGCAAATGCCAAGCAGTACAGCATGCTGTTTCTAAATTTCTGGCAGAGTGAATTGTGTCATGGTGCTCTTTTTCCTCACAGACAGTGCCCAACTGACCCTACTACACTGTGCAGTAGGAAAAATCAAAATCAAACGATGCACATGTGTAAAATTGAAAATGTAAAATGGTGACAATTTACCCATCACACCCTGTAAATAGTAGAAAAATTTGGAATAAAATAAGAAAGTTTTAAATGAAAATTAAAAAAATATAACAGCTTGAAAAGTTGAACTGGACTAATTGATGAATTTCATCTTAACATCAAGAAACTGATTAGACAACTGGAAAGGATCTATAAAATAAGCAGACACAATATGTCTATAATATTCAATAAAAGACATTTGAATCCAAAACCAATATATATATATATATATATATATATATATATATATATATATATATATATATATATATAAATAATGCTGATCACTTACTGCTTATTTCCAGTCTTAGAAAGCATATACTAAACATGTTAGTCAATGTCAGCCAATTTGCTTTAGAAAATTTGGATTTCCCTGACATGGAACCAAAATTCCCTGCCTTGAAACAACATCTTTCTAGGCCACCATCTGCCTTGGGATTTTCAATGGTATTTCCAGCATTGGTGATAGCCAAAAGTCAAAGCAAGTCATATTATTAACCTGGGGGAGGTGGTTTGGGTGGGTGATGCAGATTTGTTACCTAAAAGCCCTGCACAAGCAATGAAGAATCTATTTATTACGTCACTGTAAATGTGACAGTCCCACTGTTTGAAAAAGCATTCAATGGCAGCTGATGACTGTAACCTCACTGGAGGGTCCCTGTTCATCTACACACAATAAGCTCCCCCACCAATTGGTTGCTGAATTACATCAATGCTGCACAACTGATGACCAAGAGATTCAAAAATTCAAAATGGCTGGAGAATCTAGTAAAAGAGATGTTTCTATTTTTTTGTTTTGGCGCTCTGGAGATAAGGTCTTGTGACAGAATAAACTTCTGACTGCAGTTATTCTACATGACGTAACCCAAAAATGATATAATTAAGCAGAGAATAGACTCAAGTTAAATATTTTCATTTTCAGAGAGGAAAAAAAAATAAAAATTACACTTGTTTGGGTCACATGCCATAAATCAACCCCAACAAAAAAATCTTTTCATTAATCAATAAAAAGAAACAAGCACTTTAAAATTCAAATGAACTCCTTCACAAACTGACCAATTTATTTAATAAAAACACTTTTCAGTCTTGTATACGAATGAACCCAGAATAATTCAAGAATTCCACTTAACTGAATTTTTTTTCTTCCTTCATCTGTGATTTTTTTACAGAGTGTTATTAATTCAACTCATTTTCACAAAAATTTAATTCCAGCGCAGGGGCAGCTGCATTGTCCGTAATCCCCACCTACACAATTGACAATTTGGCAAAATTTTTAAAACGCTATTATTTTAAAGGCAATACTTAAATCTGAAAGACATTTGCAATTGTCAAAACCATTTTCTAAAAGAGTAATCTGAAAACAATTTTTTTTTTTTTTATCATCCAATATTCATCCTTAAATTCTGTTCAGTTACAAATTCCTAACTATGAATTGACAAAATCAGGACCATTCATGATTTGGTACGATCAAGACAAAGAGTGCTTGGCAATGGAGGGGGTGGAAGCTAGGGATCAGAGACAGGGATGGAAACTTAAAAAACAGAGATTTTTTGGGGAGGAGAGAAAATGGGTCACAGACAGGGGGGAAGAGAAATGGATCATAAGATATAACTGGGATAAGAAGATGTAAGTTTGGGATCAGAGATGGGGGGCTTTAACTTCAGGATCAAGAGACCGGGGGGAAGAATTTCGGGATCAGAAAACAGGGGGGAAGAGAATCAGGATCAGATTTATAGGGGATAGAACTTCAGGATCAGAGACAGATAAAAAAGAACTGGGATCAGAGACCGGGGGGAAAGAACTTTTGGATCAGAGACCGGGGGAAGAGAATTCTCGGGATCAGAGATGGGGGAATTGTTTCGGGATCAGAGTTTCGGGAGGGGAGAGAACTCGGGATCAGAGACCGGGGAGGGGAGAGAACTCGGGATCAGAGACCGGAAAGAGGAGACACTTGGATCAAAAAGGGAGGGAAAAATCAGGATCAGAGGAGGAGGGAGAAATAGGGATCAGAGACGGATGGGAGAGAAAACGGGGATCAGAGACGGGGAGGGAGAATTTTCGGGATCAGAGACGGGAGGGGAAAGAATCTAGGGATCAGAGACCGTATGGGAGAGAACTCAGGATCAGAGACATGTTTCAATATGGGAGCCTCAGGTTTCTTAAGAGTTTAATCCATGTGACCAAAATGGAATAGTCCATTATTTATGGATGTATTCAGGCTTTAAAATTTTTTGTATGAACAATTTAAAAGAGAGGGGAAAACAATTACAACTGGATTATTTCCACTTGTTTTAATATGTCTATTTTTTTTTTTTATCATTTTATTCAAATGTTGCCCCCCTACCAGGATCTGATAGTTCTGAAATGTCATACACTTCAGTTCAGTTGAAGAAAATGGACACACAACGGAAAGGTAAATAAAACTGGTGAGTTTTAACTGCTATGAAATCTATCCTTAGAATTGAAAGCCGAAAGAGAAGAGTTTAAGCCCATAGGTTGAATAAAATGTTGGGTTGAAAAATCTGAAAAGGTTACCATGTATGACAGCAGAAACGTGAAAACGTTGAGTGCAAAAAGCAAAATGTGATTATGAGCAAGTTTGTCAAAGTAATATGACAAATCACATTGATACATATATGTATTCTTCAGCTGCCATTTGTATATAAAATATATCAAGAAAAACCCATGGAATTTTGATAAAAGTTTAGAAATTCAAATCTTAAATTTAACCCACACCTTAAAACTATTTTTATCAGATGAATTTTAACCAGTTTATTAAAAGTTGGAAATGACAGTGCAGAGGATTTGGAAAGAGTTGGATGAGTCTAATGGTGATTACAAAAGTATGTTTGGAAAACTCACTGATGATTCTGATGTTAAACTCCATTAAATTTGTTGGTGAGGGCCTCAGACTCAACATGGAGGCCTACATCAAGTGTGCCTTGAGGAGGTAGTGCTGCCCTGGGGTCAAGAGGTTGGCTGCTGGAAGATCCTATGTCTAGCAACAGGAATATGCACCATGCCACACAAGCAGGAGAACCCAATCATGGCTGTCAGACAATTTCTTTGATTACATCACCCCTTATATCTGGCCACCTAACTCCCCAAACTGCGACCCCCTTGATTATTATGTGGGGTGCAGTTGAGCGAGCGACCAGCAAAACTCTTTGTAATACCAAAAATGAACTGAAGGCAAGGGCTATGGCAGCATTCACCAACTTAAACATGGAGACTGTCCAGAAGAATTGTAGAAGATTTCAAAGTCGGCTGTGGTTGAAACCAGTTGTGATTTTATTAAATAAATTTACTTTTTAGTATTTCAAGATATTTTTTGTGTAATTTTGGTAAATATATCTGTTAAAATGAGATGTCAGTGTTATTTTCATTTTGTAATTTAGATGACAATTTATCCATAGCAATATATTATATATTTTTATATATATAAATAAAATATATATATATATTTAAATTATATAGAAAAATATTTTTTTTTATAATTTTAATTTAAACAAAGATAAAAAACAGAAAAAATTAATGAAATCAGCCATTTTTTTGAAATAATATTTTTCCATTTATATAAAATAATTAAATTTTTATAAAAAAAATCAATGAAATATTATCATTTAAATTAAAATATGGAATTTTTTTAAAATTATATTCAATAAAAAAAATAAATATAAAATAAAAAAATAGAATAAATATATAAATTTTTATATCAAACAAAGGATTCATTTTTTTAATTTTTAAAAGATCATTCTTTAAAATATTAGAGAAAATTTTATATGATCAAAAAAAATAATAACAAAAAAATATTTTAAGATTACTAATCAAAAGGATATCCATTTTTATTATTATAACAGTAAGATTTAACAATTTGAAATCTCACTCTTTTTTAATATATTTTCATTTCCTTTCATCTATTTCCTAATGCAAATTTTGCAAATTTTAAAAATTTTCAAAAGAAAAGAAATATTATGTTAAATTACAATTTTTCATTTTAAAAATCTAAACATAAAAAAAAAAAAATGAAAATTTTTTAAATTTGAATGATTGTCAAAAAAATCAATATTAAAAAACAAAATTGAAAAGTAAACATTAGTTTTATATTTAAATAAAAATATAAAAAAATTTCTTTTTTTTTATAATTTTTTTAATTTCATTGTCTGTTATTTTTTATTTGTTTTTTACTTCAATATCATTAATCAATTTAAAATGGAAAATTTCCATTTTAAAAATCAATAAAATTTAAAAAATTTTTTTTTTTTTTTGATTTTAAAAATTGAATGTTTTTTTTTTTCATTTTTTTAAATGGATTAACTTTTATTAAAAAAATAAAGTGTTTAAAAAAATTTCTTCCAAAAAATTTTTAAGATTTTCTCAAGAAAAAAATAATTTTATATAGTTATTTAAAAAATAAATTTTTTAAAAATAGAAAAAATATTTAAAATTAAAATTTAAAAAAAAAAATTAAAATTCCATTTTATCATAAAATTATCAATATAAAAATAAAAAAATAAAAAAAAAAAATTTAAAATTATTAAAAAAAAAAAAATGAATGACAATTTTTTTTGACTTTAATCAAAATAATTTTTAAAAAATAAATTAAATTTACATAATAATTAAAAAAAAACAAATAAAAAATATATTTTTTAATTCTTTTTTTAAATTTTTTTTTATTCATTTTAACCAAATTTTTAAAAAAAAAACTTTTTTAAATTTATATTCATAAAAATGACCTAATCATTTATTAAATTACATCTTTTAAATAAAATTGAATAAATCAAAATGAAATTAAAAAAAATTTTTTTTAAAAAAAAAACAAAATTTTTTTTTTTTCCAAAACTATAATTTCAACAACTTATTTCCAAAATTTATTAATTTATTTAAAAAATGAAAATAAAATTTAAAATAAACCAGAAAAGGTTAAAAAAAAATTTTTAAATTTAAATTTTTTAAAGAACATCAAAATTTAAAAATTTTTTAAAAAAAATAAAAAATTTAAAAAAAAAAAATTTAAATTTAATGGAATTAAGACATAATTTTTTCAAGGACATTTTTTAAAAAATAAAAAAAAATTGTTAAAACATTTTCCAAAATTTTTTAATTTTTCTGTTGTTTTTTAATTTTTTTAATTTTAAGTATAATTTTTTAAATATATAAATATATTATAAAAATTTGGTTTTTTTCAAAAAAAAAAAAAAGAAAAAATTATTTTTATCAAGAAAAAAAGAAATAAAAAAAAAATCATTTTAAAAAAAAATATTTTTAAATTTTTTTTAAAAAAAATTTTTAAAAAAATTTAATTAAATTTTTTTAAATTTTTAATATTATATATAATAATATATATATATTATATATTTGAATTATAATATATAGTATATACTTGTTTTATCAACATTGCCATTATCACCATATATTTTTTAAATTAGAACATCAATTGAAATATGAACAAAAAAAAAAAAAAAAAAAATAAAAAATTTTTATTATCAAAAAAAAAAATTTCAAATTTAAAAAAATAATCAAACTTAATTAAAAATTATACTTATATTCATTATTGTTCATTTTAAAATAAAATTGAAAAAAAAAAAATCAAGAATTTTAATTTTTTTTATTAAATAGTTTGAAAATTTAATTTAATAATAATATAATTTTAATAATTAAAAATATAATAAAACATTTAAATTTATTCAAAAATCAAAAAAATGTGTTTAATTTTTAAATGAAATATTTAATATAAGATTTTAAATTTAAAAGTTTCATTTTTTTTAAAACAAAACAAACATTGAAACATAAATTTTTATTTTTTTAAATATGTTTTCTAAAAAATTGTTTGTTTATTTTTTTTTTTTTTTTAAAAAATTTAAATTTAAAAAAAAAGAAATTAAAAAAAAGTGCCAAATTTAATAATCAATATAAATTTAAATAATTTATAAAAAAAACAACATTTTTTTGAAAAAAAATTAAACCTATTCAAATACTAACAAAAAAAAAACATTTTATTTTCCAATGGGATCAATTTTTTTTAAATTTTTTTTTTTTTCATTTTAAATAATTTTTTATTTTTAAATAAAATAAAATGTTTTTAAATTTGAAATTTTTTAATTTTTTTTTATTTTTAAAATCAGAAAAAAACTGAAAAAAAATTAATTTAAAAAAAAATTATTCATTTATTTTAAAATATTATGAAATTAAAAAATGAAAATTTAAAAAAGAAAAAAAAAAAATGTTTTTTTAATTTTGAAATAAACATTTAAAAAAATATTCCATTTAAAAAAAAAAAACATTTAAATAGGTTTGATAAATATAAAAAAAAAATTCAAAATTATTTTAGATAAACCTGTTGCAAAAGATCAGAAATTTAAACAAATGATAAAATTGAAATTGAAAGAAAAATTAAAAAACATTTAAATATATATTATATATTTATATATATATTTATATATATATATAATAAATATTTTTTTAAAGAAAAAAAAAAAATGTAATATTTTATTTTAATCATTCTATATTTTTTAAAAGTTTTTTGCAAAAAAAAAATTTAAAATATATATATATACAAAAGAATTAAAAGAAAAAAAAAAAAACATAAATTTTATTTTTTTATTTAAGTTTTTAACATCAGAAAAATGAAATTTTGAAATAAAAAAAATTTTTTAGTTTTTTTTTTTTAGAAAAAATTTTTTTTTGATTTTTTAAATTTATAATATTTTTAAACAAAAAAAAAAAAACAAAAAATTTATATTTAAAAAATTCTCACTAAAAAAAACTTTAATTAAAGAAAATATTTATTTGAATTTTAATGATTTTTAGAATGAAAAACATGGAAATTTTTAAAAGAATGAAAGAAAAAAAAAAATAAATTGAAGAAGAATCAAACCATCAAAATTTTAAATTTCAAAAATTTAATATATTTAGAAAATTCATTTTTAAAGAAGAAAAATCAAAAAAAAATTTTTTTAATTTTCTTAATTTTCAATTTAATCATGGAATGAAATTAAAAAAAAGAAATTTAAAAGTATAAAAAAAGTTAAAAAAAACATGAATTTAAAAATTTTTGAATGATTTTATATAATCTAAGAAAGAAATTTATTTTTTTCATCATTTTTTTTATAAAATAAATAAAAATATTAATTTTTAAAAAATTTTAAATTTAAGAATGTAAAAAAAAAAATTTAAAAAAACTGAAAAAATGAAAAGATAAATTATGGAAATGATATAAAAGATAAAAGAAATTTTTAAAAAGATTTTTAAATGTTATTGCTGAATTTTTTTGAAATGAAAAGAATTTTTACAACAAAAAAATAAATTTGGTTATTTTTCATATTTTTTAAAAAAAATTTTTTTGATTTAATTTTTTTTTGAAAAAAAAAAATCCTTTCAAAACTAATAAATTAAAAATAATAAAAAAGAAAATCAGATAGAAATTTGAAAAAGAAAAGCAAAAAAAATTACAGAAAGAAAAAAATTTTTTTTGGAATTTTAAAAAAAAAAAAAGTAATTTTTTTTTATAAAAAAGAATTAAAAAAAAAATCAAGGATTTTTTGAGATAAAAAACAAATTGTAAAGAATTTGATATTGATACAAAAAAAAAGAAAAAAAAAAAAAAAAAATTTAAAAGAATGGTTTATTTTTGAAAACAAAAAATGAAAAAAAAAAAAAAGAGAAAAAAAAGAAAAAGAAAAATTTTTTGTATAATTCTTAAAAATTAATTAGAAAAAAAAATTTTAGAAATACAAAAGAAAAAAAGAAAAAAAATATTTTCTGAGACATTAAAAAGAAAAAGAAAAAAAAATGAAAAAGATTTTGAAAAAAAAAAAGAGAAAGAAAAAAAAAAAAAAGAAAAAAAACAAAAAGAGAAGAGAAAAAAAAAAAAAAGAAAAAAAAAAAAAAAAAAAAAAGATCTGAAAAATGAAAAAAAAAAAAAAAAAAAAAAAAAGAAAAAAAAAAAAAAAAAAAAAAAAAAAAAAAAGAAAAAAGAAAAAGAAAAAAAAAGAGAAAAAGAAAAGAAAAAAGAAAAAAAAAAAAGAAAGAAAGAAAAAAAAGAAAGAAGAAAAAAAAGAAAAAAGAAAAAAAAGAGAAGAGAAAAAAAAGAAAAAAGAAAAGAGAAAAAGAAAAGAGAGAAAAAGAAAAAGAAAGAAGAAAAGAAAGAAAGAGAGAAAAAAGAAAAAAAAAGAAAAAAAAGAGAGAAAGAGAGAAAAAAGAAAAAGAAAAAGAGAGAAAAAAAAGAAAGAGAAAGAAAGAGAGAAAAGAAAAAAAAAAAAAAGAGAAAAAAGAAAAAGAGAAAGAAAAAAGAAAAGAAAGAAAAAAGAGAGAGAAGAGAAAAAGAAAAAAAAGAGAGAAAAAATTAAAAGAGAAAAGAGAAAAAAGAAAAAGAGAAAAAAGAGAAAAAGAGAAATTGTATTTCATTTTTCAATTTTTCTCCGACATAGAATACTTAAGATTAAGAAAAAAAAAAAAAAAAAAAAAAAAAAAAATCACTTTTCTTGAAAAATCCATTCCAAAGAGCCTGGAATAAATTTTTAATAATTTACAAAGAATCACCATTACAGGCCCAGTGCAGAGAAGTTCTGCATTTTGACTCCACATATTCAACTTTTGTTTTTTATATAATTAGTTTCAACTGCCACTTGCCTCCTTCCCAAAATCTGAAAAATATTGAAACGCTTAAGCAACTCCTCAATATCAACCGGTTTACTCAAATCTTCCAACAGGAAGCAAATCACTGCAGCTTATTTTCACACGAATCTCAAAACTCGAGAAGGAGGCTCATTTAAAATGTTATCTGAGATTTCAACAACAGCCTAAGTATGCAAGGAAATTGATAATTGCTCGGCTCTGATGAACAGAGTCCTGAACAGTTACATAAGTAGAAGCACTGGAAAATAAGTGCTACTAACTCATCAAACAGACAAGGAATTTTATAATATATCCCTAAGATGATTGACAAGTTACCGCTGGAATTTAAGATTTTTAAATAGGATTGTCATGACTTGATGGCTACAAGTTTATGCTGACTTTCTGCAGATTTTGAGATTTTTTTTATAATGGTATAGCTGAGCAACTTCGATAAAAATTGCTAATTAATTATTAATTTTTTATTGGGACTTTTTAAATTTAATATCCATATCGTTCAAAGCAGGTTAAGTAAGCCATATGGATAGGGATATAGTAAGATATTTAAGTATGGGCAGTTTTTTTTTTTTTGGTAAATATTTCTTGCCAAATTAAAGACAGATAAGAAAAAGAAACAGAAATTATAGTAATCAGTCTAACTTTAACAAAATTTCTGAAAAAAAAAAGTTCTTGGTAAAGAAATGAAAAGAAATGAACAGTAATATTTGAGCATATATTAGAGACATCATCTAAGTTGGTTGCAATAAGAAACTGCTTTTTAATAAAAAAATCTTATACATAAAATACAGTGTGTGTGTGTGTGTGTGTGTGTGTGTGTTTCCAAGCAACTCCTCCACTCACATTGATCCAATTTCAAGGATTCATAGCTCATTCAAAAGCCATTGAAAAGTTAGGCACAGGAAATGATTTTCATTGAGATCAGATTCAGGGTTGCCAGATTATGTGAGGTTAAAAATATATATTAATATATTATACTAGCCATTATCGTTGCTTTCATGGTTCAAGAAGAGTAACTCTTATTTTCCTTTCATATCCAAAACTGCAGTGCATGTTTTATCATAAGCTAGCTTAAAAGCCGCCCTATTAAGAGCTAAGAGCCAGAGAAACATAATGGCTAAATAAGTAAAACCTATATTATGGAATATAATATAATATATTAATATATATTTTAACCTTGCATAATCTGACAATAGTCCGACTAATGTAAATACTGTACATAATACCTCATCTCAGAAATATAGACAAACAATTTTGAGTTCTTTTGGAGTTTATTGATGCCTACTGCATCTACTCCTCCCTAGCTATTGGGATGATAGCCAAACCAACAGTGGTCCTCCACAGGAGCTAGCTTAAATGCCACTTGATAGGGAGGCTTTTAAGCTAGTTTAAAATAAAACTAGCATGATTGCATTAGGTTTTAATAAGTTAGTTCTAGTTTTTAAATAACTGAGAAATAAACATGTTTGCATACAGAAATAACCCCAAAAACAAGGTAAACTTTTGCAGAATGTTAGTGCGTATAATCAACAAGTTTGAAATGAGAAATTGAAGAGTCAAATTCATTACATTCATTTATATGCAAATACCCTTGGAATGGTATAAATCCATCATATCTACCCCCAGTTATGTGTTAAATATCAGGACTGGATCCTATAACCTTGGTTGGCCACCAGTCTACCACAGAAAGTAACGGCAACCACCAGCAGAAATTCTTCTACTAAGTCAATCATGAATGAAAAAGAAACATGATCACTCAAGTGTGCATCACACTGGCACCTAGAGAAGAAAGAAACTTTTAGACACACACACACACACACACACACAAAAGAAATGCTACATATGAAGATAGTTGAAGGACCCATCAGCCAAAATATGATCAAGCAGCAAAGATGATGACGCTTGTTAAATAATCAAGCCATATAATAATTATCAATGTGTATTTATTTATATATTTCTTGTCTCCTTTGTAGTGCGAAGGGAGATAAATCAACTTTAGTTAGTAAATTTATCAGCGATTACTTCCCTTACTCATTTTAATAATCTATACAATTGACAAAATTAGCTCCCCGGCAAAATGAACCATTTAGTTAATAGGTTCTTTTACTCCTATATTTCTTAGATTGCAGTCATATTTGTTCAAGCCTTTCACATGAAGCACACAGATACTTTTGTCTATTAAGTGATCATCATGCTTCAACTTGGTCTTGGAATAGGCTTTGTCATTACTGTCTTTTCCATTCAGTTTCTAATCTTTTTCCTTCCAAGAGATCATTCCATTTCCCCATTATATTAAACACATAAAATTTTTAACATGAAAAGATATTGAGTAAAAAGTGATGTATATAACACCAAAAAAAAATTAAAAGGGAAAGCATTAAATGGATTCTTTGGCCTCAATTTTACTTGTGAATTCTTTATCTCAACTTTATTGACTCTCACTATGTTGTTTCAAGACTTGTTTCATTGCATCTCTTAAAACTTTCCAACAATTGCCGTCATTTTTGATGGCATAAGTGCATTCTAAAACATAAAATATAAAAATTAATAAATTAAGAAAAAGAAAATAACTTTTGTAACATTGAGAAAAATTCTACATATAGGAATGTAACAATTCAACAATTTTTCAGATACATTCAGAGGTATTCAAATATCAGGCTATAAATCCTTGCTTATAACATTTTTACCTTTTTTTTTTTTTTTTTTGGCCTTTTTGATATTTTTAAAATGAATATTACTTTCCTCTGTGGTACATTGACTATGAATTTAAGTACAGTACTAGATTAGTAGCTAGGTCTCATTATTTTACAGTTGAAATGGTTAGATGGAACCGTAAGTTCTATGCTAAAAGCTTTTTCTCTGGGACTTCTCACTTGAAGAACCTTCTTCTGGCTTCTTGCTTTCAAGTCAACTTTCATCTTCAAAAATTTAAATGTAATATCAAGCATTATCTTCGGTCTTCTTAATTCTACGTCTTATCGTTTTCTTGCCTTAATATTTTTTTCTCACACTCCTTAACACTCAGTAATCCCTTACATCTTAGTGGCTTTATTGCCTTGCTTATATGGAAATGATTAATTTTTTTAATTTTTTTTTTTTAAATACTACTCTACTCTCATCCCCAATCTAAATTATTATTATTAAGAGAAATGTTTCTAAGATTGAGATTTGGCTAGTGAAAATCTAAAGCAATAATCAGCAACTTAGTAGCTTGCAACTACCAATGTATACTACACTTAGTGAGTGACCCTTTGGTAATGGTGGGGTTTGAACAAAATAATGGAGGATGCCAAATGTAACATGTAAACAGCATTGGAATGAGCAGTGTATGCCAAGAATTCTCTCCAAAACACATTTGGATATAGTCCAAATCAACTGGTTTTTGGAAAAAAAAACGTGAATCTCCCTAGAGTAGTAACTGATGAACCAGAGAGTGCACATTCATTTAGCTGGTGATTGTGAGATCAATTCCTGTACTGGGCAGTACATAAGTATATAGAACAATAGCAGTTTGACTGCCTGTGGTGGGTGTTCATCTTTTTGTTTTGGCAGTCAGTAGGCATTTGATTTGACACCGATTTCTTTTGTAGTGGTGAGACTATCCATGAAATCATTAATGCTAAGAGACTGTTTCACTTTAATTACTGTTCAGTGGCTTTCAAAAATAACCATTTGTGCTGACTCATGGAATTATTTGTGAACTCAATGGCAAATAAGTTGAAAGGCAAAAAAAAAAAAAAAAAAATAAAAAAATTAGCATTTTTCTTTTTACATGGTTTTTTTTTTCTAATTAACAACATGAATTTTCAACTTCGGGGAAAGAATTTTTCCATTATTGATGCTAGACATATTATTTCTTTTATTTTTTTGAGAAAATGCAACTTCGTCACCATATCCAACAGTTTGCATCATTTTCAACAACCAGCAATTGTTTTCTGTTTAACTGATTCATTTATTTACGGGCTCGGATGACCCACGTTAAACTCGGCCTTGTGCCACATGTACCCTTGTGGGTGGGGGTTAGTAAATATTGACAGATTCATTTATTTATTTATTTCTACAGTTTTGCAGGTTATTTAAAGCCCCCCCAATTTTTTTGGGGGGGGGGGTAATGGTTTTACTGATAAAAGTCTTGCTAATTAACCCATAGGTGGGAGCAGAAGAGGTGGATTCATACCATTCCCAAGGCTATTTATGCATAAGTGAATATAACGAACCCAATTGGAATTGAAACTTGATTAACAATTCCTAGCCATTATCCATTACATCAGCCACACATTCAAGCTTACAGCACCTGGTATTCCTAAAAGCTCACCCATCTAGGTACTGACCAGGCTTGGTGATGCTTAACTTCAGTGATTGTATGAGAACCAGTGTAAGTGAATATAACAAACACAACTGGAATTGGAACTCGGCGATTCGATTAACAATCCTGAGCAATTACCCATTATACCAACCACACATCCAAACTTACAGCACTTGGTATTCTCAAGAGGTAACCCATCTAGGTACTGATCAAGCTCTACATTGCTTAACTTCAGTGATTGTACAGTAAGCAAGTAATTTCTGAGGAAATTTCAGACCCAAATTATATAGGTTTTCCTGAACATTTGAAATTTGTTTGTGATAATTTGGAATCGTGCTTTGCAGAGGATTATTAATGTAGCCATACCTAACTAGATCTTGGATCCTTTCATTATTGTTGTATATCAGGTGATGGATTCCAAGTTTGGTTGAAGAATTACTCATCTTTTCAGCATGTCACTGAAGCTAAAATGATGCACAGACGAGTATTGCTACCAGGTATCCAAACTTCTGGTCAAAGGCTGATTTTTTTTGTTTTTCTCCTTTCCTACCACATAACTTCTCCAGGGTAAATCATGTGAATGTAAATCACCTCAGGGCTACAGAGAGGAGAGGCTTACAGATCTCATTAACAAACTCTTCTCCAAAATGCTTCAGCCTCCACTAAAAAAACATTAAGCTCAGCAAAGAGCAATAAATGGCATCAGCTTTTTGCTTTTATTTTTTCCTGTCTGTTTTAAATTGTATGTTACAATCCACAAATAAATGGATATCCATAGAAATGACATTCTCGTTCCATTTATCTTTGTTCATAATCTGAGTAATTAGAACTTATATAAATATTTACACTATTTATTGTTCGGATTGTTGTTCTTATCTCTATTGCCATATTCTCAATGTTTCGTTCATTGTACACTCTGGCCTTCTTCAGGTGATACAAGTTGTTGCCAAGGACATATGACCAAATGGATAAAAGCATTGGTTGAAGTACTCCAGTGACTTGACCCAAAGAGTTGTGAGTTAATACCTAACCATAACAGAGATGAACAAAAACTTAGAGAGAGGAGTTGCTAAATGGAAATAAGTGAAACTAAGAAAGACATGGCACGTGGAACTAGAACTATCTGAACAGATGAAATAAAGGGCTTGGTTCAAAAGTTTAAATGTAATGTCAATCATTATCATGTTTTCTTAATTCTTATTCTTTTATTGTTATCTCTCCTTAATGGTAGTTTTTTCTCGTATTCTCTAATACTCCGTAATCTCTTGCATCCTAGTGACTTTATAGCCTTGTTTTGGGTTAAATGATTAAAAACAGAATGGAATATAATAAGAGATATTAACCCCCCCCCCAAAAAAAAACAAACCCCTAAAAATCAGACAAAATCTGTAATATTTACATTAATTACATTCAGACCAACGTCCCCATCATTGCTGATGACAAAGTTGACAACTGTTATGGTGAAACACACCTATTCTATAGTCAATAGACTGTCCCACCTAATATAAGTAGGAGTAGTAATAGAAACTAGGGTCAGTCGATGTCAGATGACAGTTAGTCAAATACGAAAGTATCAGCGACCACAACAAGATTACTCTCCATAATACCTATTATATCAAGTTCCTAATGTTTTGTACGTCAAACCTATTTTAGGACCGATTTAGTACAAATACAAGCCTCCACTGCGAAGTCACTTCACAACACGGCATCACTCTGAATATTTGTCTATATTTCAGAGATGAGGTATTGTAACTATTTACATTGTTCAGACTGTTGTCCTCTTTTTTTGTTATATTCACAACATTTTGATCATTGTATGCTCCGGCCTTCTTCAGGTGATATATGTAGGAATTTTGAAGTAAACCCTTTCTTTCATCCACAGGGTAGATTGTTCTGGTTCCTCAAGGATACATAGTCCAGTGGAAAAAACATTAGTTGAAGTAATAGAATCAGCTTTTTGCTTTTATTTTTTCCTGTGTGTCATAATTTGTATATTACAATTAGCAAATAAATGGCTATCCATAGAAATTATGTTCTTATTCCATTCATCTTTGTTCATAATCTAAGTAATTAAAACTTACATGAAGATTTACATTATTTGGACTGTTGTACTCATTATTATTGTCATATTCACATTTTAGCCATTGTACAATCCAAACTTCTTCAGTTGCTATACGTTGTCCCTGTGCAAAAAAACATTGGTTGAAGTAATCCAATGACCTGACCCAAAGAGTTGTGAGTTCAATACCAAGCCACAGCAGAGTTGAACAAGAAGTTGGAGAGTTGTGTTACTAAAAGAAAATAACTGAAATTGAAATATCCAGAAAAGGCATGGTATGTGAAACTAGAACAGTCTATCCATGTGGACGAAATAAAGAGTTTGATTTGAAATTCCAATGTATATCATCGGAAGAAGGCCAGAGCATACAATGGCCAAAACATCATGAATGCCTACAAGGCATTCAAGTTATCTGAAGATTGAACAAGTGTGAAATGCAGGTTACAACTTGGTCCATCCTTTCTCAGGATTTAACGTTGCTAAGCGTTTTTGCTCTATCTAGGCAATCTAGGCTTTGAGCACTTTATCTGGATAAGAGTTTTAGGTTTTGGCAAATTGTCTGTTGGTTCCATCAATGGTTTTGGCTTTCTTTAATTAATATATATGCTAGACTCTCCTGTCATTTTTTTCGACATATGAGGATCAAGCAACTCTGTTCCTAGGAACCAACAGCCAGACACCTGCATATAAGATTTGATTATAGTGGTGAAGGCTTTGTGCAGAACCAACCACACTTTTTGAACAGCTGAATACAGAGAACTGGTGCACCTTGTGCGAAAAGTTGTCCAAACAACACTCTGCAGGTTTTGAATTCAGAGTTGTCCTCCTCCTAGACCAGTTGCCATCCAAGGCTACAGAACCTAGTCTGTCCTGCTATTTACCCATAGTTTGGGGGAGAAAAAGAGGATTCATAGCTTTCCCAAGAGCATTAACATGTAAGTGAATGTAAAGGATCAGACTGGAATTCGAACTCAGCTCTCTGATTTCTCAATCCAGTACTCCATCATGCATATATATATATATATATATATATATATATATAATAGTGAGATACTAAGTTGAAAAAAACAAGAAAACTGAAACCAAAGCCATCAAGATGCATCTGGGGCAAATATAACCTGCACCAAGAAACTCTTGGAGCAGTCAAGTACACAAATATTGCAGACCCCAATTCAGTTCTATATTTACCCAACAAAGATATATTAAATAGAGCACATTAACCTAGGTAGATAATTATCTCCTCCTCCCACTGCAACACAAAATTTTTTTTTCTATTTTCCCAAAAAGTCAAATTACGAGTGTAAAGTGCAGACATTTTGGTAAGCTTGGCAGTGAACAGCCAAGTTAAATATAACTTTGCAACTGCCAAAGATATTCTTAGTATGGAAATATTGCCAAAGTCAAAGTCGAAAATTGCAAGTCTTGAAATTTAGAGTTTGCTTTTAGCCATCCCCACCACTAAATATAGTGGTCATCAACATCAGTATATGCAAGAAGCATGAAATTTATAGAAGATGGATTGGACGAGGATAGTGAAACCAACAGATAATAGCAAAACATTTTCTTCTGAATTCCCATGTTTTTCGTATTCGGAGTAATGTCCTCATCTTTGCTGTTATCATAATTTTCAGCCATTGTGCTCTCTAACCTTCCTCATATGACTTAAACTCATGTGACCTTCAGGAAATGTTGAAATTAACTACTACATGTTTCAGTGTGTAAGACACACTTTCTTACCTTAAAATTTAATGTCAAAATCTGTTTGTACACCAAAGCTATTAATTATATATATATATATATATATATATATATATATATATATATAATACCAATTGGTAGAGATAATTCAAGGAGGACATTAATCCAAAGAATTCTCAATGTCAAAAACAGAACAATATAACAAGTCAAGAAAATCCTTAAAAAAATCCATCTAGGCTATAATTTATTTCATAAATATATTTAAATATTCATCTCTTTCAAATTAAGGTTTTCTAAAAACCTTCATTCAGAATGAATATTGAATATTATATATATATATATATATATATATATAAAAAGTGCGCAGGTATGCAGAAAATAGAAAAGAAGATGTTGGGTGCATAATCTGGAGTTCCTTAGTATTTTTGTTTTTATTTTTAAGACAGTGCTCCATACATAAGTAGAGCTTTATTATAATATTTTTTGTTTAAAAATATGATTCCTTTTTACATAAAGTTCTCATGTTTCAAAAATGAGAGATGAAACCATCCAAATAATTATTAAAATTAAGTTGAATTGAGGTGTTTAGTCTCATTTCATCTTGTTAAAAAATTTTAGATGAAACAAGACTAAACACCTCAATTCAACTATTGGAAAAATATATATATATATATATATATATATATATATATATATACACACAAAGTGCCCCCAAAAAAAAAAAATTATACTTATTTTTAAAAAAGGATAGCTTAAATGAAACTTTATTTTCTTTCCAGGTTAAACCCATTAGAATAAATGATGGCAGTCAAACTAAGCTTTGAAGAAAGGAAATTCATTCTAAAATGCTAATGTTTGAAGCCAATGGAAATGTTCAGAATATCCAAGAGAAGCATTCCAGAAGACCACGTATATCAACAAGCTCCACAAAGCAAGAAAGAGTACTGTAAACATATCACAAAAGTCCAAGAATATCTGTGCAGTAAGCAAGTCATGAAAATGGTATTTCAAAATCTTCTGTCCAACACATTTTAAAGTGCTGCTAATGAAAAGTTACATTCCTAGATTAGTCCATGCTATTAATGACAATGATCCAAACTGAAGCATGAAGTATTGAGTGGTACTTAGCACAATGTGTAGAAGATGCCCATTTTACAACAAAGATTGCATGGATTAATGAGGCCACATTCAAATTTAAATGGTTCAATTAACCTCTACAATTGCACCTACTGGGGACTTGAGAATCTGCATATTATGGGATATATAAAATCCTTGGAAGCAGGGCAAAGTTGAAATGAACAACCTGGAATCAATTTAGGGTTGCCAAATTAACAATTTTTGGTTATATTTGGCTAACTTTTTTCCCAATTTAGTCAATAAAAATCTTTTTTACTATTTCTTAATCTTGTTTTTGTCATTTGTGTTTTTTTTTTTTTTTAGATGAGGTTATAAAACTATTTCTTTCTTACAGGATTTTAAAATAACAGATTTACATGATGATCATCAATTGATTTCTACATAAATAATCCATTTTTATGGGCAGTTTGCTACCAAAACTGCCAGCTAGTGTTTGCTTTTGTTTAAACTTAGATCTGGGTTTTTCAATTTTTGTCAGTGTCATTTTTTAACGTTGAAATTTGTGTTGAGCAGTGATATACTTTCAGTGGACAAAGCACCTCCTGTCAGCAGTGGCCTCATCTTATGGAGATGAACGAGTTTTCTTGTCTTATAGACTGATGTATTCCAAACTGAGAAACTGTCTTGGTAGTGATAAAGCAGTACTGCTCATGTTGAATTTTTAAATTTTTTAAATACCATGCTTGATGGCATATAAGACACACCCCAATTTCAGGAGGGCAAATTATCGCAAGGAAATTATTAAATGAAACAAATATATTTTACAAATATACAATTTGAATTTATTGCATATAATTTTAGTGAAAGAAAATACTAATATTAAATGTGATGAAATTAATATAATGAATATTATCAATAATCACACTTTAATCTGCATAGCCTTTTAAATAATGTCAATAGGTATATGAAAGTTACTCTAAAGTCAAATCTAACAGGAGTTGCCAGGTAGCTGATTTCAGCTGACTATCGCGAATTTTAAACCTACATATGGCATATAAGACAAAGGAATTTTAAAAGGTATTCTTAGTAAAAAAAAAGTGCGACTTATATGCCGTCAAATACGGTAACATATGTTTAACATTTTTCTTCATTCATAAAATTAAATGAAAACAGAAAGATTGTGTTTTATTTCTAAATCTTTTGCTTTAAATAAAGATTTTGTGTAAAATTGATTTTAATCAGTGATTTAAAAAATCATTTCATTTAAATCAGGATTTAAACCAAAGTACCCTGGGGGTAGAGTTTTCTCCTTCAGTTTTCCATGTCTATGGATATCATATCTACTTAATTAGTATTTCTTTTATTAGTATTGCCATCATTACTTTCGTAGTTTCCACTAAGTCTAAGTTTGCACAAACTAAGCAATAGTAAATCAGACCTAGATGAGATATCCCCAAATATGGACAACTTACCCTCGCAGATTAAGCAGTTCATTTCAAAATTCCCTGACAGTTATGCAGATTGATACATGCCCAATGACTGCCAGGGGGAATGCTGATAGGTACACATCCGGTGAACACTAGTGAGTATGCTGTTATAGCCCATTACAGCAGCACAAAGTTTAAAAAGAAAAGATAAAAGATAAAAAAAAAAAAAAATCCAACCCCAAAAAAACAACAACTTGTCTAAAAGACGGCCAGGTTTACCCCTCCACAGTGGAAGGATTCAGTGCAGTGTCAAATACTTGATTTCGGAATGACAACCAACAGTGACCAACAACAAACGCCAATATACAAACTAACAAGATTTAATTACAACCAGACAATACATAAAAACATTTAGATGTAAGAATGTATGAAAAATGCGTGCTATACATTTCTCTGTGGAAAGATGCACGTTGTATTTTATAAGAGCAAAAGTTGAAACAAACTTTAGTTTTTCTTCTGAAACAAAATGTTTTCTCTTTTCCTTTCTTTCTCATCAGTCAGTTATTTGTGATCAAGGCAGATTTTTGAAACTTTTATAAAGAAAATTTTTTTTATTAGAAAAAAGAGAAGATTACAAATTTACATTATTCAGACTATTGTCATTTCAAAAATTCTTCCATATTTATTACAAACGTTTTTTTTTTTTTTTCATTATGCATTAATAGCCTTCTTCTATTTGGTTGGAATGTTGAACTGAACCCTGGTATTTTTGCAAACTTGGTAAGACTGTTCTAGTTGATACGTGCCATGTTTAATGGATTTCAGTTATTTTTCCTTTTAATTCCCTTCTCAAATTTTCTCCAATTTATTAAACGTATATTGAACTCACACTCTTTGGATATGTCTAAAATAAAAACACCTTTATCAATTTCAGCCATGTGTCCTCAGGGACGAAAGATAACTGGAAACATTCAGTAAAAAACATGGCATGTGGAACTTTTTGGAACGCACAGATTGATAAATAAAAAAATTCAGTTCAACATTCCAACCACCTAAGAAAACCGGAATTAATAAATTTAAAATAAAATAGTAATATATAAAAACAAAGAATCTAGGAAATAGTTGAATAAAATAAATTGATATATAAATGCAATATATATATAAAATATAGACAGATACAAAGAGATGAGTACTGAATGATTAGAGAATATTACTCCTCCTATATAATAGTGAATGCCGGACAATCTCCTGTGAGATGAAAAAGGTAACTGAAGCAATAGAAATGTAGTTCTACAGAAGGATGCTGAGAATATCACAGACCGAAAATGACAAAGTTCTAGAGACAATGGAAACAAACAGGACATTCATACTTAAAATCAGGATGAGTGAAATGAAATTTCAAGGTCACATAATGAGGAAAGAGGGCTTGGAAAATTTGATACTCACAGGACAGATTAAAGGCAAAAAGGTACAAAGGAAACCAACACAAACTATCTGATGAACTTTGGTGAATGAGTGACAGAGCATCGTTTGGGAGAAATAGTTAAAAACAGAAAATCAATTATATTTAAAACTTTATTAAAGTTTTTGGACAGCCATGAAGAGACACGGCACATAGACGTATTTATCTCAGATTCTATTGGACATAGTGGGGGATCTGTTTTCTATTGTTATTAAGTCATAAAACAATCCCTCTAGAATTACAATATACTAAGAACATAAAATGTGCCGTTATCTTCAAGAGCATGCATAAACTCATAAGCATGGAATTTTTTTTTTCAATAAAGAAATCTTAGTTTTGAAGACTTTTTTTTTTTTTTTTGAGATATACTTGTAAGCCATTTGTGGTAAATATCACCTTATTTAGCTTCTAATGCAAAGAAAGTTATTCAACTTGACAGATGCACAATGATCAAACATTTACCCCCCAAATACATAATATAAGCGCTTAAAAAAAGGAAAGTAAATCAGTGATTTCATGTTAACAGGGAATCTAATTGTGAATAATTATAATAAAAAAGATCGATTGGTTTCCTAAAGCAGCTAATATAAAAATTTGATTAAGTAAGTATAGACTGTGTCAAAAAGCAGAAAACATTTTTAAAAGTGACTTTTTTTTTTTTCTTTTAAACCTTTTCCAACTCTTTATTCCTTTAGGGAGAATTTTTCATCATTTTCAAAACAGAAAGATAGGAAAAAAAAAAAAAAAAAAAAAAATATAAAATAAAATAAAACAACATTGAACTTCCATTTTTTTTTTTTTTTTTAGACTGAAATTGATGAAATTTGGTTTCAGAATATGAATGTAAACAAAATTGTTGAATAAATTTAACAACATATCAAAATCTCTATAAATTTAATGCTGATATATATATATATATATATATATATATATATATATATATATATATATATATATATATATATATATATATATATATAAATATAGATAACTAGACTCGTTTGAAAAACCCTTGAATTTTTGATTTGCTAATCAAATCAATCTCGAGGGAAAAAAAAGGTTTAAAAAAAGAAAGAGCTACAAACATGAACTTCTGACAAAAAAAAAAAAAAATCGCACAGATGCAGGTCTGAAGCCCAAAGAAAAAAACCCCGATACGAGTAACAACTAACTAACAAAAGAGCTCAATACAACCGTAGAGCAGACCTAGATACACCTAGTGAGCCAGACAAACCTACCTAGGTTTCACCTAAACGGATCGTCAGGGAATTGTAAGGAAAATGATTATACCTTATATATATATTATCTATCTCACTAAATATATTTATCTATATATATATATATAATATATATATATATATATATATATATGGATATATATGTTATATGATCATGG
Organism: Acanthosepion pharaonis; assembly: GCA_903632075.3. Lineage (NCBI taxonomy): Eukaryota > Metazoa > Mollusca > Cephalopoda > Sepiida > Sepiidae > Acanthosepion > Acanthosepion pharaonis. The sequence goes on from CAHIKZ030001908.1 coordinate 634,944, forward strand.
TTTATCACTGTATTTTCTTTAGCAAAATATATTTTTATATATATGCTATATATATATATATATATATATATATATATATATATATATATATATATATATTAGTGTTTTTTTTTTTTTAGACATGCATCTGTATATATTTGTATGTTCCTTTTATACACATTTAATTACATAAATTTGGCTGAAATTTTCAATTTGACTTAATTTTTGATAGGTTTGATATCAATTCCTTTTCAATAAATTTTTTTTAATTGTTTTTTTATTAATAACAAAACGTTTTGCTTTAATACAAATACCGAACAAATATTAAAAGTTTTACAATTTGTTATATATATTTATATATATATATATATATATATATATTACAATAAAAATATATAATATTATAAATATATATATATATATATAAATATGTGTGTGTGTGTTGTGAAAATTTTAAATAAACATATCCAAAAAAATGTCCCCTTTAAGATTTTGATCCTTAATCTATATTTCAACATTCATTTCTGTCTTTGATATTAAGAAATTTTATCCCATAAATATAGAATACCTTAGACTATAATTAATATATAAATATATATATATATATATGTAAAAATCATAAAATTGTGGAAATTGTTTGTTTAAATATCAATCCTTACATGCAGCAAATTTAATTACCATTCTAAATGTGTTTGTTCTCAAAATTAAATAATTTTGTATATAATTTTATTTTATATTTAGGATATATATAATTTTCAACAATAAATACATTTTCGTTTAACCTATAGAAAGGGGGGGTGAGAAGTGGATGCATATACCTTTTTATAAGGTAATTTGCAATTACCAAAATATAAAAACCCAAAAAGAACTGGAAATTCAAATTTTTCTGATTTAATTCAAGCCATTATCCATTCATTTTAACTGCATCTTTTTTTGCACCTTTTATTCTGAAACCTTCACCCATCTAAATATTACTAACCAGGCTTGAGTTTTTAACTGATTCGATTATTATATAAATATATATAGGCATATATGTATGTATGTGCAAATGTTTTATATATTCATCGAACAATTATTAAAAACACTTCTCTTTTCCCATTTACATTTTACCATTTTAGATCACTATTTATATAAACGTAGTCCATTCATAGGGGAAAAAAATAGGGAAAAATTAGTTGAGAAAATAACTTTCATTAGAATAGAAAGCTATGACAAAAATATGGAATCAAAAAAATTTTTTTTTTTAATCCTCAAAGAAGCCGAATTTAAATCATTACAGTAAAAATGTATCCCTGATTTTTTATAGAGTTACCTAGACATAGTTGCTTTTTATAAATGCCAAGGGTGAAACCTTTGATTTGATTTCGTTGGGATATTGACAATTTTTTTTTTTTTTTTTTTGGGGAAGGGGATTTTTTTTTAAATTTTTTTTTTGGGGGGAGGCAACATCTCTTTTTTGCTTGTTTAAAATATGAATTATATATTTTGATTCTTTAAATAAAAAAAAAGTATAGTTTTTTAAATGACAAAAATTAATTTCTGTAAAAAAAAAAAAAAATAAATAAATAAAAAAAAAAAAGTGTTTCCATATGTAAACAAAATTTCAAGCTTGATATTTGTAGATAACAATTAAGACCAGATAACTATCGATATTATGAATAGGATTCACCTAAAATGATTAAAAAAAAATAAAAAAAATAAAAAAAATAAATAAATAAATAAAAATAATTAATATTGCACCTTGATAAAGTACTAATGAATTGAATCAGTCAGTTATGCACCATGCATGATATATTTTAACAATTTTGATCATATATGATTTTGATACATAGGAATTGACAAGGCAGATTTTTTCCTGCAGTTAGGTTGACATTTTTTTAATGAATACAGGTTGCCAACTTTGATATAAATGTCCTGCTATTTACCCATAGCTGGGGGGGGAAAAAGAGGATAAAACCTAAAAAGGGCTTCTTAGCATGTAAGTGAATGCAATGGAAAAACTGGAATTTGAACTTGATTCTTCAATATTAAAGCCAGATTCCAATCATTCACTTTCTTTAGATATGGCACAAATGATTTTGACCCATGTTTCGTTGAGGATCATACATATGCCATTTTTCAATGAAGAACCTGTTTTTCAAGATATATTTTTAACCAGTTTTTATTAAGCCAGTTTATGTGAAGAGCTAGGGGAGAAGAAAAGATTCAAACCTTACATAAAATTATTTTGTTTCAAATGAAAAGTAATGGATTTGAATGGAGTTCGAACTTGGACTCAATTCCTCAATTTAAGCCCAGTCAAAGATGAATAATTTTTTTTTTTCCTTTTTCATGAATGGAAGTTTCAATGATAAATAGTTGAGATGTTTTTTGGGAAAAGTTTTAAAACTGTCAAGGTAACCATGATATAATTTTGGACAATTTTTATTAGAATAAACAGAAAAAATTTGGAAGTAAAAATATTTCAAAGGGAAATTAATTCAATAAATATAACAAAAACAATGAGTTATAAGAAAAGGATCTTGAATTTTTCTAAAAGAAATTTAGTAATCTTAATAAAGATTCATTATGAAATTTTCAGGAAACTTAGAAGATGCAGGTGAAAAATTTGTTGATTAGAAGACAAAGAAAAAAAACTACAAGAACTCCTACAGAAGTTAGTGAATAAAAAGAAAAAGAAAGGACAAAATATCAGTTAATGAAGAAGAAAATGGTTTAAAATAAAAAAAAAAAAGAATCAAAATAGAAATTAAAATAAAAACATTAATCAAAATTAAAAAAATTTAAATATCTGGGATATAAAAAATATTTCTGAGATGAGATAAGTAGACTATGAACATTATTTAACAAGGATGGTAAATCTTTAAATTCATATTCATAAACAGGTTTATATTTCAGTATATGTCTATATTTTATTAAAGGTACTATGTATATTATTTCCATTATTTTTTATTGTCCTATAGTTCTTTGTGAATGAATATCCATTATTTTAATTGAGTTTTTTTTAAAATTTATTAGTGGATAATTTCTGAAGATGAATTTAAAATATAATTACCAATTTTATGGATTATGTAAAAGTCCTCATCTTTCTTGAGACATTATTTATTACAACGTAAAAAAAGTTTTTTTTGTTTTCTTCAAGTTGGTTGGAATGTCGAACTGAACCTTTATTTCGCTATTTGGGATATTTTCATAGTTCCATAAATGCCATGTATTTAAATGGATTTCAAGTTGTCAAAAAATTTCATTTAATTCTCTCTCCAAGTTTCCACTGCCTTTTTTGATATTGAACTTTAAACTCTTTGGGTGGGAAGAGTTTCTATCAAAAAAATCTAAGTTTTTTATTGATATTCCATGTTTTTAAGAACAAAAAATCCCAAATTTTGAAAAAAAATAAAAAAAAATCAGTTTGAAATTTCAATTTTTATTGTTTTGATTTAATGTTTATAAAAATCAGAAAATATTTTTAAAAAATAAAAAAATTGATGAAAAAAAATTTTTTTTAAAATGGATTATATGCATAAAAAAATCAAAATCCATTAAATATTAAATAAAAATTTTATGAATTGGTATTTCTAAAAAAAGCAAAAAAAAAAAAAAAAAAAAAAAAAAAAATTGTAACAAGAGAAAAAGGTATAAAAAGAGATGAATGAAAAATTTTTCAAATTAGGAAATTATTTAAAAATAAATTGAATACAATATATTTAAAATAATGGCAAAATTTTTGGATGAAAAAATTACTTGAAGGAATAGAAATTTGCAAAATATTTAAAAATTTTCTATTTAATATCTTTGAAAAAAACATTAATAACAAAAAAAAAAAAAAAAAAAAATGAAAAGGAAAAAAGATTATATTATTCTTTTCAATCACATTTATACATTTTGAAATTTTTTTAAAAAAAAAAAAAAAAATTTGAAAAAATAGAAAATTTATTCATTTTCACTATTATATATTGCATTGATAAAATAAAAAAAAAACAAAAATATGTTTCAGATATATAAATAAACAATAAAAAAAATTTTTTAATAAACAAAAGAAAAAAATTAAAAAAGATTTAGAAAAAATATTTGAAAAAAAAAAATAAAAAAAAGAAGAAAATAAAAAATTTTTTTTTTTCATTTAAGATTTTTTGAAAAAATTTTTATTAGAAAAAAAAAAAAATATTTATAAAAAAAATTGAAAATAAATAAAAAAAAAATTCAAGAAAAAAGATCATTCAAAGTTTTGGATTTTGAATTTAAGAAAAATTATTTATTTTGAATATTGATTTAAAAAATAAAAATTTCATTTAATTAAATAAAAAAACCATTAAATTTTTAAAAAAAAAAATTGAAAAAAAAAAAATTATTTTTTTAAAAAAACAAAAAAAGGATTTTTAAAAAAGTCTATTAATTAAACAAAATCTTTTTTTATACATTCAAAATTTTTTTTATAATTCTGTAGATTATAACAAGATAAATTGAAAAATCAAAAAAAAGATTTAAAATATAACATAAAAATAAAAATGAAAAAATATTTAAATAAAAATAAAAAAAAAAAATGAAAAATATTTAAATTGAAATTTATTTTTTATATAATAAAAAATAAAAATGAAATTAATTGAAAATAAATTAAAAAAAATAGACAAAAAATTAAAAAAAAAAAAAGAAAAGAAAAAAAAATAAAAATTTAACAGCAAAAATAAGAAAAATTTAAAAAATAATTAAAAAAAATTGATTTTTTATTAAAATATTTTTTTTATATTAAAAAGATTGAATTATTGAAAAAATAAAAAAAAAAAAAAATATAAGGGAAAAAAAAATAACATGTTCATTTTTTTAAATTTAAAAAATTTAAAAATTAGAAAAAAAAAAAAAAAGACATCTTTACATTATTATTGAAAGAAAAAAATTTAAATTGAAAAAAATTGACAAAAAAAAAAAAGGAAAAAAAAAATTAAAAAAGAATTAAATTTTTTTAAAATAAAAAAATGATTTTTTGAATTTTCAGCAAAGATTTTAAATAAACAAAAAATCCTTATTAAAACATTTTTGACCAATTTAGTATCAATTTAAAAAAATAATTTTCAAAAAAAATT